>JAQFZY010000639.1:0-23675 GCA_034696285.1 Hypogastrura burkilli | reverse complement strand
GGCCACTCCCTCCGCCACTTTCCTGTTAAGCTTCGCCAATACTGTTTAAACAGGAGCGTAAAACTCATAAAAGCAGGGCACCCAGTTGTTTCTAAAATTGCATTTTTACTAAGCCGCAAAGAATAACCTGGGAATCTGCAGGGATGGCAAGCGCTAATTTGGTCAAAGCAGCGCTAATTGAATGACAAAGGCATAGGCCGGACGCAGAAAAGCTTTGGCTCTGACTGACTGGGCATGCCTTTAGAATGAAAAGGGCTGGTTGAAAAGCAGTAAAACTACGGACTGAGTAACCTGACCGGCTGTCCCGTACCTCCGGGTCCATGATGGACAGTAATGAAGGCTTCATGGATCCTTTCCTTATTTTCTAGTTCTATGAATCTGCGCTTCTTTTTCTGGCGTCCAGCCGCGCAGTAGTCTTTGTTCTCCATTTTGGTCTTTAGGACGGGTACAGGTAAAGAGTCGGGGACATGGGGATTTGGGTCCGGTTCAGCAGTAGATCTTCCCTCGGAGGTGGAGGGCGTAGGACTGGGAGGAGGTGCCAGGATGATGACCTCTTCGTCACAGTGCAGAAGGACGAGTTCGCTCTTTCGCCGCCGCCGCCGCTCTGGCGGGTCACCATTTGGTTCCGGCTCTGGATCAACTTCTTTCTCCGGTTCCAGAAAATAGTGTTCGAGATCTGAGACTTGCTCCGACCCCAAATCAGCAACTCCATTCACAGCCTGGTCACAGGCATCTGCGTTCACCTCGACAGAGGCACCTGCCTCTGTCTCTGTCCCTAGAAAGAATTCCCGAATCTCCTGCTCGGTTAGGAATGTGACGGGAACGAAGACGTCGTCTGACTTAGTGGAATCAGTGAGGGCGTTTGCTAGCTCTCTATCCTGTTCCGTCCCGAGATATGATCCTGGATTCGGAGAAAATTCTGAAAAGAACAAAAATCAGTTAGACAGTGTTATGGGAACTTAGAAGAATTTAATACTGGGCCGGAACTTTACATTCGCGGACCCATGTAAAGTTCCGGCGTATAGTTATTCAGTACGACCACATGAGACCAACAAGACATGTAAATAAAGACGATTACCAATTAAGAAAGATTTCCTCGCCAATTGCAGCAAATTACTCACCAGTCATTCGAAACTTATTATGATGAGCAAACGATTATTCATTTTACAACAATCATGGATGTTAAAACGGTTTTATTTGAATGATTGCAATATACCTTGGAGAGGAAATGAGGTCTAATTGGTGAGATATTTCCAATTAATTTGGTGATCGTTTCAATACTCCTCAATAAGACCTTATATCTATTGTGAGCGGCGCACCTTCATAACTCACCAAAAAAATACAACTGTTCTTATTTGGTGAAAGAGTATTTGTGGATCTGGATTGAGTTGAATAACATTTAATTATATGTATAGCGTATAGTAATAATACGTTATTACTAAATTGTAATTCTAATTCCTACTAGTGGGTAGTGTAGGACTTACGATTACGGAATGACCTAGGCCCCGAAGGATTAAGAAATAACTCGTCGGCGTTAGAGAAGTCCCTGTCGGACGCCATGGAAAAAATTGGAATGAATTCGTTATAAATAGGTAATGTTCCAGGTTCCAGGTCCACTAGCAACTACATAGATTTACAAATCGCGAACTTCCTGAGAACGCAGCTGCTACTGCTACTTGACTGCTACTAGCTCTTCTGCTACTACTGTCTGTGTAACAAGATGGGATCCGGCCCAAACGTCTCTCCTCTTCTCACAACACCACCACCAACAGCTGGGCATTCATAATCATTTCGTTTTGGCTATACTAAGTCTAACTTTATTTAATTAGGTTAGGTTTAAACGTTCTAAGGGACGAAATTATTTGACTAACGCGAGCAGTCGGAACAAAGCGCCGAGGGTTAGGTTAGAAAATTTTAGAATGCCCAGCTACTTTGGGTGTTGCAGTTTCAAAATTTGGCGACAGTCCACCCCACAGTACCGAGACCGAGCTACTGTATTCACTTTCAAATAGTTCCTGGCCTAGTAAGCGGGGTTTCGGGTAAAAAGCAGTGGTTTTTCTTTTTACTATGTTATGGTTTTTTTTTACCACGTATTAGGTCTAGGTGGTAAAAATGTTTTTTTTTTTAATCGTTTCACCTGTAAGATGGGAGCAGGATGAAGTGATATATCCTACAAACTACAACTTTGAAGTGAGTAGGAATGAAGCTTTGTCTTAATTGTCCTATAATTACTCAGGTGCCAAATTAAGACTTGTGAAAAAGAGCATACTACCATGAATTGAGTTTCAAGTTTCAAGAGCTTCACCGCAAACTCAAAGTTACGACACTCCTTTAACTCGAAATCCCGATTTGTAATCAGAATAATGAGAATATTTTACAGGAATAAGTGAACGTAAAGACTGAATCCTCAAAATTCGTTCAGTACTTCAAATTTTGACTGTTTCCTGTTTTCGTACCATTTCTTTTTTTTTTGTTTATTTAACGTTAACAAAATGTGCAAAACGGTAATAATCGCAAACACTGGGAAGAAGTATGAGCATAGGGCATTGAAGATTGGCTGCCCAGTCTCAATATATGTCAAAAAATACATGCCCAAATCATACACCCGTGACAACTAAAGTTCACACATGTTAGAAGTGATTTATTTAAATAGTGCAACGGGCTACGTATATACGAATAATTAGTATATACGATGAATCGATGAATAATTATTATTCATTTAATTATATTTATGGAAGCTTTTGTATGATCATACATCCTACTAAATTATTATACTAAATCCTTTAGGCAATTAGTACTTTTTTAAATCGTATATATTTCTTAGCTCTACATAGTTCTCGATTTATCTACTTCGTACAATATCAACATGGCGTACAAAAGCCATGCTACAACCCATAGTCCGATTGTAGCACTATTCTAGGTAAATATGTATTTTATTTTTTTAGTATACATACGTATACATAGTATCAACAAAAAGAATTAAAGAAAGTTGAAATCGAAAGGGAATTTAATCAAGCTTACAAAAAATGTAGCAAGAGTGAGTGTGAGTAGTAGTAAATAAATATATTCCTGTATTTAACTATTAGTATACAAATGAGACTTTGGTTCATTTTTCATATTCATACATAGATAGAAACCATCTGAACTATCAACTTAAATTAAGTATATTCTGTAATACTCTTAACACGGACCTCTGACTTCATTATTGTGATGCCTGGTTGAACCCTCGATCCCGTCTCAATAGTCAATACTAGTACTGCCCACTAAATATTAAATCAGCCATAACTAGCGGAAAGTCCGGGAAATCCTACAAAATTTGAGCCAGCTTAAACAAGCCAACGGGACCCTGACCCTGGTTAACAATTAAGCATTGCACGTATAATTTAAACACAAATAGTAAATAGAATCGCTAGTAAATACAAGGTAAATACAAATATAAACAAAGAACAATGCAAAATGCTGATCCTTCCTTCCTACACACTAATTGCCTTTCTGATACTTGTTTGGGGCTAAAATCTACAGGTTATGGACAGAATTATAAAGTAAATACGGGCCTTTACATTGTATTTTAAATCTGAATGAACACATAATGGAACTTGTTAAATACAGGAAAGTGACGAAAATTAAGAACCTCTTTATGCTTTAGGATAGATCAACGCTGAAGGTTATGAGTAATGAAATGCTTTAATTTGGCCGTTAACTAAACGAAACAGTAAGAAAATGAAACTTTAAACAAAAGTAAGAAATTCCTATTCTATAATCCACTGCACTAAACGCCTTTCCCGGTGTCTTGTATTCTGCCTATTATACCGTGCCTTAATGCCGGCGCCTACGTGAAGCCCGGCTCTTCCTTCGCTTACACTGCCCTCCTCTTCGTTGCACTTTGGCCGGCGGTGGGCCAGAGTCGATTTGAGCCGTTCTTGAGGTTCCAGCACGGCTGCTACTGCTGCTGGAGACCATGGACGGAGCGGGCCGGCGACGGACCGGTAGCGTTCCGCTCTGGAACAGGCCGAGCCGGTAGATGTCGAGGCCGTTGAGGGGCTTCTGGAGCTCGTTGAGGCTGAGCTCGCAGTGTGGCATCTTGCTCGTAATGTACTCGAGCCCGGGGACCGTGAGCTGGTTACAGTAGACAGTCTCAAAGAAGGAGAGGCTCATCTCGTCAGCAATCTTCATGAGGGACTCGTTCGTAAACTGAAAAATGGAATCTCTTATTAATTTGCGGATATGTAAGATTGTATTTAATGTCTGCCCAAAAATTGTAGATTCTTGTCCAAATCAAAGTATGGAAATGGATACTAACCCAATCCATTTCTTAAACAAAAATGCATGAACGGCTTGTATGTAGCTTAGCTGGGCGTTCTGCCTTAATGTCTTATTAAGGCAGGAAGGCGGTAAGACAGTAAGGCAAGAATTTTATTGTATGGCAGTAAGGCACGAATATTATTGGAAGGTGGTAAGGTAGGAAATCAGAAATGTAGAAGGGTAAGAGTAAGACATGATCTTAAGGTTAGGCAGTAAGGCAAGAATTTTATTGTAAGCTGGTAAGGCAGCAGGAAGTATGAACGCAGAAATTTTATTGCAAGGCGGTAAGGCAGGATTTTAAGGTAAAAGGCAAGAATTTTATTGTAAGTCGGTAAAACAGTAACGCCAGATTTTATAGTAAGAAGGCGGTAAGTTAGGAAGACAGTAAGGCGAGAAGTTCAAGCTAAGACAGGGATCTAGTAAAAGGCAGGAAGACAAGAAGTTCAAAGAAAGCCACTAAACGAAATGAACAAATATAGATGTACTGTACTTATACAATATATGACTCAAAGTCGGGTACTGCCCAATCTGTGCCCAGCATCTAAATCTGATCATTTGCATATTTTATGGACCAAAGCTTACATTCTTTGGGCAGACTAATATTAAGTCACTTACCCCATAAGCCATTATGGACAGACTCGTCAGCTCGGCGCAGTCCAGAATTCCAAAGAAAATAGTCAGGTCCGTCAGGTGCTTCGAACGAAGCTTCAGCTTCCGCAAATCTGTCGAGAATACGAAACAACTATAAGTAGGCATAGTTGGGGTATTTAAATGAATTCAAAATGACCTGTATTTAATCCTGCTAAAAAAAAAGAGACTTTAGTCCAAAACAAAACAATTCAAAGGAAATGTACTCCTTACTCTTCATGGATCCGATATAAGGCCCCTGCCGGTGACGGGCGACCCCTTTGGGCGGGATCCCCTGCTTGGTCCGATACACGTTGTCCAGCACGCCGTCCGGGATCCCCGTGACCCCAGAGTCTGTATAGAGTCCATCAACGGCAATGAGCTCCTCCAGCGTGGGCATGGCCTCAAATACGATCCTCAGCGTGGCATCGGAGAGGAACCGAAGTTCGAGCTTTCTGAGAGCGTCAAAGGCATGGGCCATCCGGCGGAGGGTCCCGGACGTCACGGCATCCTTTGGATTATGCTGATCAATATGGACGTTGAGGAGGCTAGAGTAGCGGGTGCCATCCGGCCGGAACTCGGGCTCTGGAAACATGATGCCAAGGTTCCGGGCCTTGGTGAGGCTCAGCGTCCTCAGGGCCGGGATCTGGAGGATGAAGCCCAGGGAGCCCTTGAAGGACCGCAGGGACAGGGACTCCATTTTCTGGTAGCTTATTGCACTGGGGAAGGTCTGACAGGGTCGGAAGTTCCATTCCCGGAGGAAGCGGCCTGCCGTTGTAAAGTCGAGGCAGAGCCTTTTCAGGGTTGGGCCGCACTGGGTGAGGAAGGAGTGCATTTGGAGGCTCGTGACCTCGAGCCCTAGGAACAAGGATTTTTTAGATGAGGATTTTCTTTGTACTAGTATGTGCGAATTCTGGCTATTTTATACTCAGTATTTGCTGCATAATGTTGCAGAGCTGGGCACCACTCTTGCCTTCCTGACTTCCTTTTGACTTCTACCTTACTCCTTTACCGCCGTACTTGACAATTTTTGCCTTTCTACCTTATCTGATTCCTGTATTATATTTAAAGTCTTGCCGTACTGCCTTACCACATTCCTGCCGGACTCTGCGTTTGTGGCTTTACCGCCTGTTGTATGTGTTTCGGGCTTAATAAAAAATAATTCTTGCCTTTCAATTCCTTCCCTTATCACGTTCATGTCTTCTTTCTACTTTTTTACCTTACCGCTTACTGCCTTCCTCCTTCGCTTTACTTTACCTTACCACTTATTGCCTTCCGTTTACTTGTTTGTCTTACTGCTTATGCTTACTGCCTTCCTGCATTAACGGCTAACTTTTAATTCTAACCTTCCTGTTTTACTTTTAAATTCTTGCCTTACTTTTACTTCTTCGGCTTGTAAATTCTTACCTTCCTGCCTTCCTTTTACTCCTTAGTGCCTTCTGCTTACCGCCGTACTTTTAATTGCTTGCTTCTGGCTTCCTTTTACGTCTTTGGCTTACTCTACTGCCTTCCATTTACATCTGTGCCTTACTGCTTTAGCGCCTACTTTTAAATTATTACCTTCCTGCCTTCATTTCACTTTTTTGAATTACTGTCTTCGTCGGGAGACAAGAGACAAAACGCCCAGCCATGCCATGTGGACGGTTCGTCAGTGTTAGTATACAAAAAAACAAAAACCGGTCTTTACCTATGAACCACTCCAGCGTCTCCAGTGGGTACTTCTTCTCCTGGAGCTTAGTAATGTTTGTCCAGAACTTGAGCGGGATATTGATGTTCTTGAGGCGAGGCAGGGCGGGCCCGTCCGCCTCCGATAGGAGCGTTAGAATGGGCCGAAGATTTGGGGACTCACGAAAGAGGATCTGAACTTCGTACTGGAAAGTCTCAATAAAGTTCTCGGGATACTTTGGACACGTAATGGTATTGAGGCCCGGCATGCCCGAGAGCAAGTGCTTGAGATAAGGCTTGATATTGTGCTGCTCCTCCAGAGTCCAGTAGTAGCTGTAGTCAACTCTGAACTCAATGGTCCGGAGCTTCCAGAGGCAGTTGAGCTTGTGAGCCGGGTTCTCAGGGGTCCAATTGGGGAGGCAGTAGGGCGACTCTGGCGGTAGTAGCTGAATAATGAGCGTCTCAAGGTTCGGGCACTTCCGGGCAAGGAACTTGCGGAGTGAGGGATGGTTGGCCCATTTGGACTTGGAGAGATCAAGGCAAGTCATGGAGCGTCCCACTTCAGTGAAAAGGCTCTGGAGCCGTGTGTCCTTGAATTGAAAGACGGGTCCGATGAGGAAGGACTCGTAGTAGGCTCGGCTGCACGGGTCGAGGCTCATCAGCTTCTGGACCTTGTGGTGGCTCCTGAGTTGAAACTTAATTACTTTTTTCTTTCGGAGGTTCCTCATGGCCTCATAGTTCCAAGTCTTGGAGACGAGCCGACAGGACTTGACCACTTCCGGCGGGAGCCAGTCAAAGATCCTTTCAACGATCTGGGAAACAATTAGAAGAGCTATGAGTATTCCTCAACTAATAATTAAAGTTTACAGTTACCAATAATAATCCACAGTATAATTGGTTTAAGATCAACAACACAGAAACCGTAAAACACTATGTATTGTAAGTTGTACCTGCGGTAAAAGAAGGGGGTCACACGGTTTTGGAGACATTTTCGGGCTTCTGGGGCCTCGACAAGTTAATAATTAATTGCGTGTTAGCATCCACGTCCTCGACGATTAGTCAACAGTAGAAATCCTTTTCACAGCCCTCGGTTACCTGTAGGAGGACGAATAATGATAACTGTATTAGTAACTGCCTCATTTGTCATTTCGTTAGGCTCTAACTTAATTCTTCAATTCCTGAAACCTTGTGACCTTATACAAAATGACCATCGACAATCACAATAGGTAATACTACGGTTCTTTGCTTCGTGCGGACCGTGTAATCCAACCGAAGGGCCGTCTTTAGCGAAACAACCCCCTAAACACAAGTATGGAGTCCTTCTTTGTAAACCATACATTAGACTTCCCTTTCCAAGACCTACCACCTACCAAACCATTAACTACCCAAAACCCAAAACTCGACCCCAGAACCTGGAAGCCTTAACTATATATAAGTACTTCTACTGTTCTACTTAATCCTTTATCATATCACACAATGCACGAGTACATATTACACAATTAACATATTAACAGATTAAACCTCCTAACCCTAACTGATTAGTAATAGTGGCAACGCAATTTAACGTTTGACGTTAGGCAATGGGCAATGTAATAGATACATAATACAGGTTACAGTACAGATCACACCATTTCTGATTTCCCATCAATATTAATACAATAAAATGTATATGCAATATGTATACATATTTTTGAACCTACCCTTATAGGAATATAATAGACAATGAAAATGAAGTATAAGAATTAAGAATTGAAATTAAAATTAGTCTTATTCTTACATGAGAGCAGATAACGAAACCGCACAGAGCCAGTTGACGTGATGACCTCTTCTGATGATGAGGACTCCCGTGTCCCGAAACCCGAATTCGACCTTAAGAAGAGTGACGACTTGTAGTCCAAGTCCAAGCCTGTCGTCAGCCGATCGTCCACGTTCACTCTGCCTCAATTCCAAATTGTGAATGGAAGAGGCCGAAGGCAGGCAGGCAGGTGCAGCTAAAGTAGCTATTAGCTATACTTGACGTGACGTCACACAAGAATTAGGCTGGAATTCAAACTCCAGCGCCTTCCAGCACAACAGAACTCCGTCTCAATTTGCCCCAAATACGAAACGCGATTGGAAAATTAAACGAATCCGAGGGAAATATTTCCATAAAAATAGGCATTTTCTCTAATTAAATACTCAATCTTTTAACGATTAAACATTTTACATTTTGTTTGAACAGTAATCAAAGTCGGTATATTTCGTAGAACTGGGCGGTAGGAGCAATGGTTGCTAATAGTACACTCGCAGCAGTACCACGTTGTATCGCGATGCTAATTCGTTGTGTGAGGTAAGCAGTTATGATCTTGGTTCTCCCGTGGCATCACTCAATTATCATTACAATTATAAGTACATGGTCTGTGGACGCATAACGGAATTTTAGGTCAACTTTTTACCAAGTATTTCTTCGCACGTGTGTCAATTTCATTGCGCCGGTAACCGGTAACTGAATGTGAAACCCTATGCCGACCAGATATGTGTCAAATATCTATACCCCGAAATAGCCACATCTAGTTCTGGCCTCTTTTTTGATAGCCTACCATTACCCGCACACTTCCAGATAATCTGGACCTAATTATACTGATTCTATCAGCTTATTAGGTTAAGGTTACGTTTAGTTAGGTTACTAACGAAAATTCCTAGATTTTGGCTGCTTCGTAGATATTAATATTCTATTATTTTTTTTTTAGATATCTATCCTATAACATAACTCTGGCTGGTTTTGACGCGCAATGGCTTTAAACCACAAACCTACTTGGTTTGGTATAACTTGGTACACCTTTATAAGTTTACAGATTTTTCTATACGGCGTTGGAATTGAGTACAGAGAATTTTCCTGACTCTGTTTTTGTTTGTTCCCATTTGAGCTGTTCGATATTGTGTGAATAGGGAATATATGTAGGTGAGGGAGGGCTGAGGGCGTTTAGCCTGCCCGTAGCTCTATGTATAATTTATGAGAAGGTGGGCCATAAAATGGTAACATGATCCGTGTGCCGGATTAAGCAGGAGCCAGAGCGGGCGCAAAGACAGGCTGTGAACGAATGCGTAAATGGCTGAAGGGTTCCAGAGGGCCAGGACCAGTGGCCCTCCGCTGCTCTTCTGGCTTATTTGGACGATCAATAATAATCCCAAGCTAAACACATTACATTGTCTTCCCACAACAGTTTTTTGAGTTGTTATGCCTTCCTCCGAGCTCCTCCGCTCTGTCTCCATTTGACAGAACGGCAGCGTAAAGCCCAAAAGGTGTTTCTTCCCTTATATCATCCCTAACAACAACCACATATCAGGACCATTAGTAAGGCTCCCCTTTTTCTGAATCACAAAACAAGCCGGGATCAGTAGGGCCCAAACACTTCAGAAGAAATTCCGTGGGATGGTTTAGCAATCTTCATGCAAGCACATGAGACCTGTTTTACGCTTGAAAATATTGAATTTTCCATTTCTCCAATACTGCATATTTCAAATGAGTCCTAATCGCTAAAAGATATTGTTAAAACCGGATCATACCCGAAACACTGGCGGGTTGTCGTAATTATCAAGAATATATATTTTTATTCGGAGTATAGCTATGTAATTTGATTGAGTATGATATTCAGTATTTTTTGACAGTTTTTTCTGACTCAATATTAAATCTGCCCATAAATATAGACTTTAGCTTGAATCAGAGTACTGAGAAATTTGGGTACGCACTTAGTTCATTTTGTTTCTCAGCTTATATTAAAGGGGTTCTAAATTCCGATTCCATTCCCGGACACTTGGGTTTACTCTATTATGCTATAAACAATTTGCCTCTTTTTTGGTTAAAAAAAAAATTCTATACATTTTTGAGCAGCAACAGCAATAAATGTAAGCCAGTTATACCGGAACAAGCTTAACTTTCGGTCGAATAAAACCATGAACTGAATCGAACAATTAACAAGTTGTATCCTATTACAACGTTATAATTCTGAACGGTACTCTTAAATTGTATTTATTAATACTGTTAGTGGTAAGATGAATCACCAATTAATTAAAAATTTCTCACGAATTAAAGCGGTTTTTTATCCTCAAGTGAATTTGTTTTCTCACCAATTAAGTCAGTTCTCACCAAATCCTTAGCAAATTACTTACCAATCATTTCAATCTTGATATGAGCAAGTATTACTTATTAAGGGAATCTTTGTGTATTGGGTATGTAAAAATACTTCCAAACACAATTGGATTATAAGTCATTATCATTAGGCATGAGAAGGCTAAGTACTACTGGTTTAAAATGCTATACTAATATAGCTTTGAATCGATCGCAATACTAAATAATTAATCAATTAAAACAATGGGCCGGAAACAGCTGGTAACTTGGTGATAAAAAACATGGTTGGGAAATCTGCTTTAATTGATGAGAGATATAAAATTAATTGATGAGGGATCTAAAATTAATTGGTGAGAGATTTAAAAATTTATTGGTGAGATACTTTACATTAATTGGTGATCGTTTAAATGGTAGCTTTGTGGTAATGGCTACTACATACGATTGCACTGTAGTTACTATTTCTTGTCCCCATCTGTTCACTCGTCTATTTAAATTATAATTATATATCAATGTAAAAGTCTAGTAGTCACTCAAAAAAATTACCAAAACATCTACATATTACAGGATTGAGTTGGTTCCACTCTAGGTAACTTTTTTGAACACTATGTTCGATTTGATGCAAGATGTGCATTGGCTGCCATTTAAACTATCACCAATTAATTCAAACTCTCTCACCAATTAAAGCAGATTTTCCTAAAAACTATTATTAATTTTACAATTACTAGTAATTAATGGAGTTAAAATTCTCTTATTTGAAATATTTCAAAACCTTTGTGATGGATTCTGCTCTGGTTGGTGACATATTTCGAATTAAGTGGGGATCATTTAAATATTCCTAATTTTCCTTTCAGTTTGCAGTGAGGAATCCTAGGCCGAATTCTTTCGCTTTTCTCACTGAGAGTGAAAGTGTTTGCTGCTTAGTGATCCCCCCTCGGGTGAACTATTATATCATAAGCAAAGCGACAGTTTTGGTTTGGCTGGCCTAGGAAAGAGAGAGTCCCACACATACAGACCTACACACATAGAGACTGACTACGGGCGGCGTAGGATCATCTAATGGGCTATAGATTTGTATTCCGAGATAGGCCTCTTCTGCCTGCCTCTCGCCTATACTAGATCTAGTCCTATATGGGCCAAGAGAGCATAAGCATAGGCAGGACGGACGGGAAAAAGAGGTTGAATAAAAGCTTCTGCCAAACCTAAAAAGAGAAGAAGAAGAGCCTCTGTTCACTCAAAACCCTTGTCGCCTCCATCTTGACACCAACAAAAGCTCTAATTGGAAGTCCCACGGAAAACAAAAGAATACAATTAAAATACACCTGAGTTCCGGCCATGGACCGGAAGTCAAATGAGCCGGGCTCGAGCAAAAAGGCATCGGCCGCCGCTTCCTCGGCCGCCGCGGCCCAAGCCGCTAACCAGGCCGCCCTCGCCTCGGAACAGAGCCTCGCTGAACTGTTCGGTAAGTACAAATACGAAGTACCATAATTACGCTGACTTTGGTAGGCTGACATAAAGTGACAGGAGACCTGAGCTCCTCGTGTCAGTCGTAGATCAGAGGGGTCAATGACACGGGACACATGTGACAGTGACACACTGACAGGGCCTGGCAACTGGTGGGATGCATTTTTATCTATAATTTAGCTGTATGACTGTTAAGTACTTAGAGGTAAAGTAACTGTGTAGTGTATGTATTTTAAATAACCAAAATATCCTCCTTTTTGTGAATTTCCTAGCACTGTTATTGTTTTTATTTTCTGCAAGGTCAATAACCCTTTGGCCTTGTTTTGAATTGCTATTAGGTTACCTATTTAGGTTATCGGTTCTACTTCCTTCTACAATACAAGTCATATGCGGATAAATAACTACTAATGATTTGATAATGGACAAAGTCTCGTATTTAATGCTGCTGGAAACAGTATCCATTTTAGCCCAAAAAAGTAGATAGTACAAATCTAGCTGAAAAATATATTTAAAAAATAACGAATATTGCTGAATCCCAAACTAAGCAAATAAAATATTTGATATTTGTTCATTTGAATATTTTGCTCTGGGCCAAAGTAAATATTTATGATGTAACACTGAAGCTAATATTAAGTCGACAATTGTGATTTAAATTGTGCCTATGCATTTTTTCCTGTGAGCTCGTTTCTCTTTTACGATCCAGCCTTCAGCCTTCAACCTTATGGCACTCAATACCTACATATTATTAGTAGACTGACAATTGAACAATTAATCATTAACCTTAGGAATCCAAGCAGAGCCATAAACTACCATAAACGGTAAACCCGAGCGGTTTATTGCTCAACTGGGAATGGAATTCAAGTCCAACCTTATGAATTACGGACTCAGTAGTGTAGTACTACATATAGACTATATCGAGTACGGCAGACAATAGATTAAATGTATTGTTTCCTAATCGTAGCCACTGTAGTGGCTCCCAGAGTCTACCGGAGGCATTTAAAACTGGAGTGTACTATTTTCAATTCTAATTAGCGTTTACATTTAAATACATCTTGTCTCTAATTTGGCGCCATTTTTCGAGAATCCGCTATAGACCAAAATGGGGCGAGGTGATACTGACCTTTCTCCAATGCTATAAGCATAGCCCATGCCCGCCCAGCCAATTCCATGTACAGCTAAGTACGACCTGGCTGAAACTTAACTGTACATTCCCGTGCACTTTCCAATGGCGGGGCCTACTTATTAATTAAAACAACGTGTCGATAAATCCTACACTTGGCTATAACTATTTAATTGTTCCTATTTTTCTAATTCCAGCCGCCCATAACCTCTTGGCCTCATCCGGGATGCAGGCCCACAATTCGAATCCCCTTGCCCTCCTCCAACAGCAGATGAACATGCAGTATGCCTCACCGGCGGCCTGGTGGTACTTGGAGTACCTGAGCCGGATCCAGGCCGCCCAGATGGTACCCAACTTGCAGGGCGGGGCTGGGCCAGGCGGCGGCGGCGGCGGTGGCGGTGGAGGAGGCTCAGGCCGAGACCGTGAACGTGATCGTGACCGGGAACAGCCACAGAGCACAAGTACTGGTGGTGGAGGCGGCGGCGGTGGTCGTGGGAGTAAGCATAACCTTGTATTGATTAATATACCTACCAATTTACCTACATTTTAAAATATAGTGTATATACATCCTAATTAGGTATTTTACACACATTTTTATTAATTTCACCTATTTTTTAAATCTTTCTACCCTCATTTTAAATAATTTTTAGCCATATTTGGATCAGCTTGCATTAGCAGAATTATGTATACAAGCATAAGTATGTATATTTACGTACCTATTATTAATTCCGCAGACAAGTCCGACGCGGCCCATTCCAACTCCACGCCCCATCAGGGCCGCGGGAGCGGTTCCCGTAAGAACAACAACAGTGACAAAACGGATGGAGGCGGGCCTTCGAAGCCGGCCTCCCGCCGCGGGCGCGGCGGGGCCCATGCCAATGCCCATACCCACTCTCACGCCCAATCCACGCCGGTCCCACAGGCCCCGCCCCCGCCCTCCCGTATGGACCAATCCTCGGCCCTCAACCTCTCCAAGCACACGCCCAAGCCCGCCCCCGCGCCCCCTCATGCCCCTCCCCCTAAGCCTCCCCTCTCCCTCCCCTCATCTGTCACCATCATCCCCCACGCCCACTCCAAGCCCGACTCCCTAACGTCCCCCCGGTTCCCCTCAGACTTCGTCCCGAAGCCGGCCCACATTTCCAAGCCCTCCCTCTACTCCCACATCATTCCAAAGTCCCCCCAAGTGGGCCTTGTTAAGGGGGAGCGCGTGAAGCGGAAGTCAACTGTGGCGAGCCTGCTCCAGCAGAGTCGGGCCGGGATGGGCGGCGGGGTTGAGATCCTGCCCAAAGAGCCCAAAGGGGCCGAGAAGGGACTGGGTGGGCGGGCTCAGTCGAGTCCGCTGGCACTTCCACGGACCACGCCCGAAAAGGTTGCCCCGACCTCCAGTACGCCGCCCCATCGGCCCTGGCTCAATAGCACGGAGCTCAATATCCCACAGCCGAAGCCGAAAGCAGAGCCCGACCTAACGGCCCCCCTCCAGAACGGCTGGAAGCGGGAGACGATCCTCAAAGGGCTAGGGACTCACGGGCTGAACGGGGACGTGAGCTACGTGAGTCCCAACAATGTGACTGTCAAGTCAATGCAGGAGCTCAAGAAGCTCGTGGGGAACAATGGGCTCAAGAACTATAGCTTCAGTAGTAAGTTGCTGTTGGGGGACTTCTTGCTCCCGAGTGAGGACGGGGCCGTCCTGAGGCTGACCAGCACGCAGCTCACCAATTGGCTCAAAGACGAGTCCAGGGAGAGCAAGAAGGAGGAAGAGCGGATTAAAGGGGAGCGGGAGCGGAAGAAGGAGCATGCTGGGCTGGTCAGAGGTAAGCTGGAACTGGATGGCTTGTGTAGATCCACCATTCACTTATACCAAATACGCTACAATTACTGCTTTCCTGGCTTTCTCTACATTTCTTGCCTTCGTGCCTACCGGCATTACCGGCGATACTTTTAAAATGCTGCCTTCCTGCTTTACTGCCTAACTGATTCCTGTCTAAACCGACGCAAAAATCTGTATCCAACATCTATAGTTCTGTATTTCGTTTTGGGTTAAGTCTAATGTTTCGACTACGTATTTAATTTTAAGGAAAGACCTAATGACTAATTCCGTATTTCAGCCCTGGAGCTCTTCCGCCGCTCTCGGCGCCGGTACAAGCTCCAGCAGGAGCGCAAATTGCGGAAGCGGGCCGAGAGCAGTCAGGAGGCCCCGGAAGTGAAGGCCGAGCCGGTTGAGATTGACGAAGTCCTTGCGGAGCGGAAGCTGAAGGAGCTGGAGGAGATCAAAGGGCTTCGGCTGGGTCCCGAGGCCTTCGGGAACATGCTCCACATCTACGAGTTCCTCCACACTTTTGGGAACACGCTGGGCTTCGACATGGAGAGCCTCCCGACCCTCAGCAACTTACAGAAGGCCTTCCTCCACATTGACGAGAACGAGGAGGAGCTCCTCAGCGTCCTCAGTCACTTGCTCGTCTGCGCCGTGGAGGACCCGGGCATGCCGAATCCGAACAAGCACATGACCGCCTTTGGGCAGACCCTCAAGCAGGCTGATATTACGTTTGGGAGTCTGTCGGAAGTTCTCAGGTACGCTGTCACTGAACCATAGTTGGCCATTTCCCTTTCTGCCTTCCTGCCTTAGTAAGGCATGCAGGTAGTAACGCAGTAGGTAACGCTAGAATTACAAAGTTAGGTACGACTGTAGTAAGGCAAGAATTACAAGGCAGTAAGGCAAAGTAAGCCAAGTGAGGCAGGAAGGCATCAACTGAACAGTATGGCAGGCAGTAAATCCGACCTGAGTCATATTCCTATTTGCTCATTTCCTGTTTTGGGCAGGATTAAATGCAAGGCGAAATCTAATGTGGGATTTTTTATTATGTATTTCTAGACTCTACCTCTCCGCCGTGTCTGACTCGGAGCCGGAAGCGGAGAAGTACTCTGCCTGGCTAACAGAAGCCCCTTTCCTTGCCCTCTCCCCGACCCGGAAGTCCAGCATCATTTCCTTCATCTGTGACCTCCTGCTCCAGAACAAGGCCGTCCTCAAGCACCTGGAGACCTCCACCGAGTCCGCTCATTCTGCCAAGAAGGAGCGGCAGCAGAACGAGATTAAGATCCGGCGCCTCCGACTGCTCTGCGCCCGGAAGACCGTGGCCGCCGTGGCGGCCGAGAACGAGAAAGTTGACGAGGAAGAGATGGAGCCGCGGCAGGAGGAGTCCGAGGTTGAGATCAAGGTGGAGCCCAACCCGGAGGCGGCCCCTGAGGCGGAGCTAGAGGCTCTGGGCCTCAGTGGTCCCCTCAAAGAGGAGCTAATGGAAGTCCAAGAATCTCAGGTCAAAGTTGAGGAGCCTCCGCCGATGGCGGTTGAAATTAAGAAGGAGATCCCTGAAGTCAAGGTCCAGGTCAAGTCAGAAGAGGCCGAAATTGAGCCGGGAGACCTCGCCGAGGCCGATAAGGTCATTCCGTCCCCCTTCCCGCTCCCATCTGACACGTCACTCTCCATCTCTTTGGATGCCGTGGCCCTTGACCCAGATTTCAAGCTGGACGGAAAGCTGGTCCCGCCCACGGAGGACGACGCCTCGTTCCTGGCCTCCAGCTCCTCCGAAGAGAGCGACTCCGACGCCAAACTGAGCATTGAGGAGATCCGGTCCAAAATGACGACGCTCCAGCGGGCCACTGAGAAGCTCAAGACGGTCCAGAGCTCCTGTACCCGCGTCATTCGGAGCGTGTGCCTGGGCCAGGACCGCTACCGGCGCCGCTACTGGAACCTCCCCACGGCCGGCGGGATCTACATTGAGGGCGGAGCGAGCGGAGAATTTGAGGACCTGAGGGCCCGGGTCAAGGTGAAGTTGGAGAGCGGAGAGAGTCTTCCGGGTCCTGACCCGAAGCCGCCCACCCCGCTGGCACCCACCCTGCCCATGCCCACTGAGCCCAAGCCTGACGCTGAGGAAGAGGAAGGGGCCGAAGATGACAAGTCCAAGGAGGCCTTCTCAGTCCCGCCGCCCTGTATCAAAATATTTAGTTTCCTGCCGCGGGACGGCTGCAGCGGGAAGACCCGGGACCCCGCCGTGAAGGAGGAAGAGGCCGAGAAGGCGGAGGACGAGAACTTCCTGAGCGTTGTTCAAGAGAAGCACTGGAAGGGATGGTGGAAGCTGGAGAGTCTCCAGGAATTTCTGCCCGATTTGTGTTCGACGGGGATCCGGGAGGGCGGGCTAAAGGTAAGGTCAAACCAGGGTATGACTTTGCGGCCTAAATCAGAGCTGGGCACTACTCTGGCCTTCTTGGCTTACCGCATACCTTTCAATTCTTTCTCGTAATGCGTTCCTCTACAATAATTCTTGCTTTTCTGCCTTATCCACTCTCTTTCAATTCCTTGTCTTAATGCATTCATGCCTTACCGCCTCTCTTTGAATTCCTGATCTTAATGCCTTCCTGATTTACCGCCTTTATTTCAATTCCTTGTCTTAATGCCTTCCTGTACAATTCTTGCCTTCCTGCATTACTACCATCCTGCCTTACTGCCTTCTGACCTTACTTTCAACTCTTGCCTTCTTGTCATCCCAGCTTCTTTTCTATTCCTTTCCTTCCTGCCTTGCTCTCTTCTGAAGTTATTGCCTTACTGCCTTACTTATTATTCTCGAATCCGGTCTTATCGCTTACCTTTCAATTTTTTTTCTTCCTGCGTTACTTTACAATTCTTGCTATCCTGCCTTACCGCTTACCTTTACATTTCTTAATCTCCTGCCTAACCAGGTACCTTTCAGTGCCTTCCCTTCCTGTCTTCCCTAAAACCCCTGCCTTCTTCCCTTCGTGCCTTGGTATTGAAGGAAGGCAAAATCGCCGAACTATGGTCAATTTTAATTTCCTTAACATGCTTCGTATCCTCTTTTTAGACGATCCTGTCCAACCTCAGCTCCCCGCCGGCCCTTGTCGAGGACGAGCTGGAAGACGACGAGATCCCACTCAACGTCCATTCTCCCGCCAGTGGGTGGGACCCCGAGCTCGCCTACAAGGTCCATCTCCAGCTCCTCGAAACCATGGAAACGCTGGAGGAGCGGGTGGCCTCGGCGAGCCTCCAAGTCAAAGGCTGGCAGCTCCCTACAAGGCCCGGCTCTGACCTCAGCGAGGCCCAAATCATTCAGATCGTCAAGGACCGGCTCCTTGACCTCGAGTCAGCCGTGGAGCGGCGTTACTTAAAGCCGCCCCTCGGGAAGTCCTCTCATGACCTCAACCTGGCCAATTTGGGAGACGGGGCAGACAACTATGTCGGATCTCGGTATGCCAGTAAACTTTTGACTCATTCCAATGTTCAGCTCCCTAATGGTCCCATTCCTGTTACAGGGCCCTGACACATTGGCGAGACGCCATTGCCAAGACCACCACGCCCTCCATCCTCTCCATGGCCATCTACACGCTGGACTCCTCGATTGCCTGGGACAAGTCCGTAATGAAGGCGAGCTGTCAGCTCTGCAAGGGCGGGGACAACGAGGACCAGCTCCTCCTCTGTGATGCCTGTGACCGGGGCTATCATACCTACTGCTTTAAGCCGCCGCTAGAGACGATTCCGGAGGGGGACTGGTTCTGCTACGAGTGTATCAACAAGGCGACCGGGGTCAAGGGCTGCATTGTCTGTGGGAAGGGCGGTGGGAAGATCCTGGCCTGCGACAAGTGCGTCAAGGCCTTTCATGTTGATTGCATTCAGCCGCAGCTACCCAAGGTGAGTCAGGGGAAAGGTCAAGGTCGCCGCCAACTCGTAGGCCTGTGTGATTTTGGGCACGTTGGCACTATTCCTGTTTGCCTTGCTGCCTCCCATTTCTAGCCTAATACCTACATTATTACTTTCCTTTCAATTTCGAGCCTAATGCCTTACTGCCTTCCTTTCAATTTCTAACCTACTGCCTTATATTTAATTATTAGACTAATGCCTAATTGCCTCCCTTTCAATTTTAGACTAATGCCTTACTGCCTCCCTTTCAATTTCTAGCCTAATGCCTAATTGCCTCCCTTTCAATTTTAGACTAATGCCTTACTGCCTCCCTTTCAATTTCTAGCCTAATGCCTTACTGCCTCCCTTTCAATTTCTAGCCTAATGCCTAATTTCCTCCCTTTCAATTTTAGGCTAATGCCTTACTGCCTCCCTTTCAATTTCTAGCCTACCATTATACTGCCTTCCTTTCAATTTCTAACCTACTTCCTGCCTACCTTACAATTTTAAACCTACCCCCTTAATGTCTTTCCATTTTTAGCCTAATACCCTACTCTTTTAAAATTCTAGCCTTACTGATCCGTACATTCAATTTCTAGCCCTACTGATTCCGTACCTTCCTGTCTTATTTTTAAACTCTAGCTTCTAGCCTTACTGATTCCGTACCTTCCTGTCTTTTTTTTAAATTTCTAGCCAGCCTTCATGTATCCTTTTAATTTCTAGCCTTACTGCCGTCAAACTTTCGTGAATTCCTGTCTAATGTAAATTGTAACATTAGTGCCTTCCCTTTCATTTATTGCCTTAGTGCCTGCCTTTTAATTTCGAGCCCTACTACATCATTTCCTTACTGTTTACTGCGTTCCTGCCTTTCTTTTAATCTCTAGCTGTACTGTTGAGTCATCAATATGCTACTGAGTTCCTGCTTTAATTGTATTATTAACCTTCCGTTATTGCATTCACGTCTCAGAAAGGAATTAAAGGAGAAAGGCAAGGGACCCATCTATGTCCCGTTTCTACAACTAATCATTTAATTTCCCCGGTCCAGGTCCCCCGCGGTCGCTGGCACTGTCCCGACCACAAGTCCCCCAGTAAGAACAAACGGAAGTCGGACTGCGACTCTGGGACTGCCGGTCCCAGCAAGAAGTCCAACAAGAAGACCAAGTCGGAAATGGCCTGGTGCGAAAAGCTCCTGGATGACCTTATGAAGCACGAGGACGCTTGGCCGTTCCTGGAACCCGTCAACACGCGCCAGTTCCCAACGTACAAAAAGGTATGACGATTTTAAATATGATTTTAACGGGTAGTCTTTATTCGGCCTCCAGTAAATTAAAATTTGGTGACCACAGTAAATTACTTGGCTACTATAATACAGGTTTTGGATCCCAAAATATAGATTTAGTTCGGAAATATAGCTTTTAACTGTGTGCCGAGTGCCGAATATAGCTTCTGGCTGCCAAACAGAGTTTCTGCCTACCAGAATATTTTTTATCTGACTCCTAAAGTATATTTTGGCTCTCGCAAATATATTCTGGCTTTCAAAAATACATTCAGGGCCCCAAAATTATTTGGCTCCCAGATTTTTCCGAAGCCAAACTTTATATTTTTTTCGAACCAAAAATGTTGGAAGCCAAAACGTTTATTTTTGAAGCCAATACATTTACTTTGGGAGCCAAAACATTTATTTTTGGACTCAAGACATTGCCTTAGGAGCCAAAACATTTATTTTAGGTGACAAAGCATTTATTTTGGAGCCAGAAACTATATTGGGTATCGGAAAACTCTGTTTTTGGAGCCAGAAACTATATCGTGTAGATAAAAACTCTGTTTTGGGAACCTGTTCTCCAAAGTAGCCGATTTAATTATATTGGTAGCCTGTTTAAACATACCCGAGTATTAATTTTTGCCTGAGTGGACGCCTTGGTAACCTTAATAGGCGTAAATAAACAAATAAAGCGTTTTTTAATATTGCGTTCCTTGCCCTACTTATAGATAATTAAGAGCCCGATGGACCTGGCCTCGATCCGGGCTCGGATGCCGACCTACAAGACCCGCCTCGAGTTCCTGGCCGACCTCCGCCTCATATTCGATAACTGCTTAACCTTCAACGAGGACGACTCACCGGTCGGGAAGGCTGGGCACAACTTGCGCCTCTTCTTTGAGGCCGCCAGTAGTAAGTTCTAGCCCGGCAGGCACCTGAGACTCTATTGTATTATGGATAATGTAAAGTACTACACCTAGTTAGTTAGGGAAAGGATGAACACGTGTATTTTGTACTCCTACTATTTACTCACAGTCTCTATTCCTAAATAGTCCAGCCGGTCCCTCCTGTTTTTCTACTCAATTTATACTTATACTTATTTATCTTACTCCCGAACCCGACTTTATTTAGTCAAGTAGCCACCAACTATAGTAGCTCACCCACCACCATCACGTTCTTATATACATACAATAAACTCAACTATGATCAAGAGGTTCGAGTCCATTGTATTTCTGATGCAGAACTCTCCCATTCTTTCAAAATGAGACGTTTTGGCCAGCCGCCAAATAGTTACGGTGGGCTATGCTGTCGCCTGGACAAAGTCCAGTACTTCGGCTTACAAGCTCATACAAACAGGAGCTCTCACACGGGAAATCAAAAATAGCATTTCAGTCTTTCTTTGGGGGGCAAAAGTCTAAATTTTAGGGGGCGGGTATTAAATAGAATTGTAATTAAGACAATGCAAGCCAATCAGCTGAGTGCATGGACGGGAACAAGATACCTGACCAACGGTTTCAAACTGAGGAGATACTTCGCCCTGGTAAGACCTTTGACCTTGGCCAATTCAAACTGGTAATTTCGTGCTAAATTTTTCATTTTAAAAATATTCTTAGCTCATCCTGGTCTTTGTCTCTCTCTACGTGATTCCCTGGGGCCCTGCAGAGCTGCCTCGGAGGTCGGAAGTCCCCAAATCACGCCCAGCTGAGATCTTTAATTCCAGCTACTTGACCTACACTGTTAACAATGAGACCGTATGTCGTGAGCCGGCCCTGGCCGGGAGTCCCATCCTCCTCGTTCTAGTCTCCTCGGCCCGCCAGAACTTTGAGTTCCGCCAGGTCATTCGGGAGACTTGGGGCTCGGTCCATTGGCACGAGGGGCGGGACCGGGCCGGAGTGACTCTGACCTGGAACGTCCGCCTTATTTTCCTTGTAGGACTTGGTCCCTGGACTGAGGGGCCGGGCCTGGCTCGACTCCTTCAGGTAAATATATGCAATTAATTCGTGTAACTCTTTATTTACAAAATTTTGAACTTTTTGAAGATTTTGTACATAGCGTTAAAATCTGAAATTTTGTATCAAGTCCGTTAATGGCAGCAGGAATATTATATAAATGTTAAATATTTGTTCTTCGAAACTCTGAGAAAGTCCCCTGACCTGATTTAAGAAAATCACAGGAATTTTGGGATAAGTATTATTTTTTTCCCTCACGAAAATTAACTTTTTTCCATGAACCTAAAATCTCTAACATTGGCAAAAACGCAAGATATAGTAACTTTTCGTAATTTCCACCAGTGCGTCATAGCTGGGACATTCAGCGAATAATCAGCACCAGAAAAGGCAGGAAAGCGTGCTTATGTAAGTAAGCCAGTATGACAGGAAGGCAGTAATACAAGAATTGTAAAGTGAGGGAATAAGGCCGTAAGGCAAGAATGACAATGTAAGGCAGGAAGGCTGGAAGACAGGAAAAGGTGTTTAGGCACGAACTCGGTAAACACGAAGGCGGTAAGGCAAGAATTGTAAAGTAAGGCATGATGACGGTGAGACACGAAGGCAGTAAGGTAAGAATTGTAAAGTAAGGTATAATGCAAGAATACGGTAAGGCAGTAAGTCAAGAATTGTAAAGCACGAAGGCGGTAAGACGCGAAAGCGGTAAGGCACGAATGCGGTAAGACACGAAAGTGTTAAGACATGAAGGTAGTGAGGCTTGATTCTAAAGTAAGGTAGGAAGGCCGTAAGGCACGAACCAATACCTACGGTAGTTATAGTTATGGATTCAATAAATAAATTATTATATCCCTCCAGGAAGAGTCCATGACCTTCGGTGACATAGTTGGTGGCTCCTTCCTGGACACCTACCGGAACCTGACCTACAAGCATCTCCTCGGCTACCGCTGGGCCCTTGACTTCTGCCCTTCGGCCCGCCTAGTCCTCAAGGCCGACGACGACGTCTACGTCAACATGCAAGCCCTCATTCAAGTGATCTCTAGCTTCCAGCGGAAGTCAGCTATGTTGTGCTCAATGTCAGTCCTCCAGCCCGCAGTCCGAGGCCCCGAATACAAGACCCCGGTAACTGTGGAGGAGTTCCCCTGGTCATATTTTCCAACCTATTGCAGCGGGTTCGGCTACCTCGTGCCGGTCTCCGTGATCTCGGCCCTTTATGCCCTCCGCGAGGAGGTCCGGTTCCTCTACATTGAGGACGTCTTTGTGACGGGCCTCCTGAGGCAGGCCCACAATAGGCGGAACAACGAGACTTATATTCATATTGTCCATTTAGCCGAACCGCGGGTCAGGGTTTATTACGGGCAAGGGATTGAGCGGAACTATGGCTGGAACCAGCTGATCATGATCAGCGTGGAGGAGAAGGACTTGGTGGTTAGGCTAATGTGCTACGCATGGAGGAAGAACTTTGACACGTTCTACGGGGACGAGGTCGGGAGGAAGAGGGCAGGAAT
>JAQFZY010000638.1:0-23684 GCA_034696285.1 Hypogastrura burkilli | reverse complement strand
GACCCTAAAAATCCCAAGTTCAAACCGGATCTTCGTATTGGGCATAACTTTTTGCTGGCGAGATTTGGTGGGTCTGGATTGAGAATTGCGACCAGGATCAATCGGACAGACCAAACCTTGGAGTAATTTTATAATAGTTAGACCATAATCTATCTATCTATGCTGCTCAAAACTCTTTTATGTTACTCACGGCTTACGGTACGGTGTTTGCAGGTAGCAAAATATATGTATTGTGTGTATAATACCATTTTGGCAACAAAAACAACCTCCCTCTGCCTGCTCTTGGACATTTTTGCAACAGAAATTGTGGGGAATTTTTCGCATTTTCAAAATGTCCCGATCACACCATTGATGGAATTATACCAGGTTAACACCATAAGTACATGCATAGCAAGAGCTAGGTCACTGCTTTATGAAAGTGGCAGTCAAGTAGTTTTAAGTGTCAGTGCATGGCACACTAAACTTTGCTCTTCTTTAAACTTTAAAAGTGGGAATAATATCTTGTTGATCAACATAGGAATTTAATATTCGGGAAGACTAAATCATACCACCGAGAATGACCACTGACCATACCCTCTACAGAGTCGTATCTTATTTAATCAAGATGTAAGGTTTAGCTGCACATGAAGTTATAATTTTTGCCTATAAGTATCAGAAAATTGACTGTTTCTAGCGTTGATGCTCACGTTAGAGCTTACGCTGTAATTTAAACGTTATGTAAATGAAGGTGTTAGGAGTTGAGATAGAGTACAGATTAGTGCAATCGGTCATATGATGTATGAGCTTGAGCTTGAGTTGAGCTTGAATTTGAATTGCCTTGGATAAACTCTAGTTCTATTCTAAGTTCTAAATCCATTACTTTAAGGAAAACTTGACCTGTACCATAGTAAGTAATCATTTGGATACTTCTGCGTTCTGCAGACAGTGACAGTTGGCAGCCGACAGGGTCAACAGTCCCAGTAGCGGTAGACCTATTTTCTTTAAAAAGAAAGCTATCCGCTCTTATCGGAAATCCGAACTGTATCTATGTTGTGGTTCTTTGTTCTTGGTTCTTGACAATTTGAATTTGTAATATTGTAATGGGTCGTACATGTGCTGTTGATAGTTGTGTTAATAGCAAGAAGGGCACTAAACAAGGGAAATGGACAGAATTAGTCTTCCATACGTTTCCTCACAAGAATCCGGACCTCTGTCAGATTTGGGTCTCAAAATGTGGGAATCGGGGCGGAGAGAAGTCAAGAAAGTCAAGAGTCCCTAATGTTTCGAACAGCAAAATTTGTTCGGACCATTTCCAAGCCTCAGATTACATTCGTGACCTGGAGCACGAGCTCCTCAACTTGCCGCCGAGGCGCAGACTGAAGCCTGATGCTGTGCCCTCTCTGCTCCTCGGCGATAGCTCTTCATCAATGCTTCCGGGTAAGGTCGAGGTCAATCAAAACCAAAAAAATCAAAGAAGATACCTTAAATAATATATACTTTGTGCATACATTTTTGAGACAATGTATTCCTGCCATTTGTCATGTTTCATGTGTATAGTAGTAATTTGATTCCTACAGACTCAGACATCAGTTCGTCTTCTGCAGCGGAACCCGAGCGTTTCAAATCACACTGTTTTTTCTGTGGGCTCGAACTGACTTACGAGGAAAAGGCTGGCCCGGGGAAACAAAGTACAATGTACTCACAATGGGCTCAAAGTTGCGCTTCCTCTGTCTGCAAGTTGTTTGGATTGGAAGGTTGGTTTAAGAACGTGTTTCGATCTGCTAGCTACTGTGACCCCTGTCTTGAACTTGTTCGTGAGGTCGACTTTTCAATGAAGATGCTTGATAAAGTTCAAGGACAAGTTGACTCATGTCGGAAGAAATCAGAGAAACTCCTACGTAGAAACTATAGGGCTCTGACCATTAAACAGGAGGTGAACGTGGAGGAGGACGGGGACCAGGTTCCTTCGTTAGACGCGGATCCGTATGAAAAGGCCGTGACGAGCGTTGTGGAAGGCCTTGATAAGAAAGCCAGAGAATCCGAAGTGGATCCTTCCATAGTCCCAGTTATCGTTAACATTTCCTCAAGAGCTCCAGCTCCAAGTTCAAGTAGTTCCGTTGCCTGTCAGACGGAGGCCTTGGAAATACTCTCAAATGTTCCTACGAACTTCATACATCTGATCTCACTCCCTGTTCCACCGAAAACAAATTCAAGCGCCCCGCCTACTCTGTTCAATTTTCCCGTTTCCTTATACAAGGCTAATGCTAATAGCGTTGTCGGGCTTCCTGTTCCCGGTGCGTGTCCAAAGGGTAAAAAACCAACAGAAAAGAAAAAGCATATAAGAAAAGCCGCCTATGTGACCGAAACTGTGGGAGATATACAAGAACTGGATTTTGCAAGTGACCCTGAACCGGATTTCACATGTGACCCAGAACCGAATTTAACATGTGACCCAGAACCGGGATTAACGCGCGACCCAGAGCAACGTTTCTCTAAAAAATTCAGCAAACGGACTCTGCGAAAATCAAGCCCCAATAAAAGGGCTAAAAAACGGCCTACTGAAGCTCCTGCCAAAGTCAATACCATGGCCAAGATCGCAAAGAAAAATCTGACTAGCGACAAAGGCATGCCAGATAATGGAGATTTCGATGCAGAAGATTCAATACCTCATGCGGAAACAGTTACTAAACCAAAGCCAAAGCGAATTCGGAAACGTACCAAGCCCAGGAAGGGTTTTGGCTGTACATATCTTTCCTGTAAGAACAGTACGTTCTTTACGGAGAACAATCTCCAGAACCACATTCGACTCAAGCATCTCCAAGAGCCGAATCCCTTCCACTGCCACTCCTGTGATGAGAAGTTTGACTTTTATGAAGTGTACCGGGATCACGTGACTGCTAATCACATGGTCCCAATTAAATGTTCTGAGCCCGGCTGTGGACACTTATGCTACTCAGAGTCTATCATTAAGATGCACATGAGAAGGGTTCATGGGATCCAGGTTCCCTTGGCCAGAAAGAACCGTTATGTTCCGCGCCCAGCTCCAGCGCATCGTTCCGGTCGTCGTGGTTCACCCGCTAACGCTAACATGTGTGAGGTCTGTTACAAAATATTTTCAAAAGAGGAGATGCAAGAGCTGGAAAATCACATGAAGCTTCATGAGGCCAAGAAGGAAGAAGGTACTCCACTAAGCTGCGTCATTATAGGCTGTATGGCTTCCTTTAGCTACTCTGCTGCCCTGAGGAAGCACGTGAAAGCAGAGCACGAGAATCGGTCATTCAAACATCAGTGTAGAACAAGACCGTTTTACAGGCTTTCCAGCATCTGGACTTCCAAGACAAAGGGACCAGCGCACCTGTGCTCCATTTGTGGGAAATCTTTTAATTTCCCTGTAAGTTCGGAGTTAATTAAGTTTGATTCGTAAAGGCAATTTAAGTTCAAGGTTTTTTGTTTACTTAATAGTCGTTTTTGTTTTATTGGAACAGCATTTGTTTAGGGACCACATGAGGACTCATACCGGGGAAAGGCCGTTTAAATGCCCGTACAAGGATTGTGGAGCGTCATTCATCAATAGCTGGGGTCTCAGAAATCACGAGCAGTATCACAGTGACGAGAGGCCGTTCCTCTGCTTCAAGTGTGCCTGGGCCTTCAAGACGCCGAGTAACTTGCAAACCCATCTTGCCAACCATAAGGAGCGGGAGGAACGACGAGCAAAGGGCGAATCCATAAGGCTTGACCCACAGTCCGGCCCAAGATCCCGCCGTAAGCCTAAAAGAAATACGGTGGAATCCCATGAGTCTAAAGTACTGGATAATGTTGGTGTCTAGTAATACCTATCCTTAAGCTTGTTGAACAAAGACGTTATTGTTTTTCAAATTCAATAAATGTTTTGACGCAACCAGTTTCCGTTATTGCTTATGTTTTATTATAATTAGTGAAAAGTGAATTTAAGCAGCAAATCTAGACTTATATTCATGTTGCAAACTGCTTAGGAAATTTTACAACATGCATACTAATAGCTCATTTCGGGAAGCCTAATTGAGTCGATTTTCATCAACATCCACTTTTTCTAATTGTTGCCAAAGCTTAGCTCTACTATATCAGAATGTCATTACAATGTTCCAATTTATTTCACAATTGCAATGTGCCGGAATTCAATTGCACGTTGCACCATTGGAAACAGCATATAGTTCTGGTGTATTGCCTGCTTATAATCAAAAGTAGAATTAATTTCAGGATGACATTTTGCATTGATTGAATTCGACTTCACAAACTGACCACGCTACTGCTGCTTGCTGGTCTGACTGTCAAATTCCTAAACATAAAATACACAGATTACTACACTTTGCGCTCCCATAAGAGTGAGAGTAATACCGCCTTTATCAAATATGTAGTTGAGAATTTCATATTCAGTTAAACCAAAACATACCACCGATTAGATTGCATTAGGTAGAAAGCGGTAAAAAATGTCGTGGATGGGTTAGGTTTCGCTCCACTTTTAGTTACTATTTGCGCAGATAACCAATCTTTTTGTTTAAATTAGCATAAGTGCTCACGCTTTCGCCGTATTACAAATTTTATTTTAAAAAATTCTCCTCTTGGTTCTAAGTTACAAAGATGGTAGACTTTGATCGGAACGATTAAATGAATATCAGAAAACTTGATAAAAAGTCAATAAAAAGTAAGTATTACACAAACAAGTCTCAAATTGAACAAGAAACACGACGAAAGACACTCATGCTTGGCAATCATTGACTTCCGCACACACCCGGTGGCAGGCTCAGCGTCGACACTGGCAGTTTCTCTGTTGCTGTTGTATTCTTTTAATTTTAAATACACCATTGCGTGTTCTCTCTTTTGTGGCTCTTTTCTTGACAATTTGTAAATGGGTTGGACCTGTTGTGCCGTAGGTAGTTGTGTTAACAACAAGAATGGCAAGAGTAAAAAACAGGAGCGAGGGAACGAATTGATCTACCATCGGTTTCCTGTAAAGAGTCCGGACCTATGTCAGATTTGGGTGTCAAAGTGTGGAGATCGGGGCGGAGAGAAGAAATCAAAAAGACCAAGCGTCCCTAATGTTTATAACAGCAAAATTTGTTCGGACCATTTCCAAGCCTCAGACTACATTCGTGACCTCCAGCACGAGCTCCTGAACTTGCCGCCGAGGCGGAGACTGAAGCCTGATGCTGTGCCCTCTCTGGTCCTCGGTCATAGTTCTTCATCAATACTTCCTTGTACGATCAATCACAATAAAATAAAAACTAGAATTCCATTGAGATAATCCGTAGGTTACCTGTTACGTTCATTTGTTAATATTCGTAATTTGATTCTTACAGACTCAGACATCAGTTCGTCCTCTGCAGCGGAACCCGAGCGTTTCAAATCACACTGTTTTTTCTGTGGGTACGAACTGTCTTTCGAGGAACAGGCTGGCCCAGGGAAACAAAGTACAATGTACTCAAAATGGGCTGACAGTTGCGCCGGCTCGGTCCAGAAGCTATTTGGATTAGAAGGATGGTTTAAGAACGTGTTTCGATCGGCTAGCTACTGTGACCCCTGTCTTGAACTTGTTCGTGAGATCGACTTTTCAATGAAGATGTTTGATAAAGCTCAAGGGCAAGTTGACTCATGCCGAAAGAAATCGGAGGAACTTTTGCGTGGAAACTGTCATGCCTTGACAATTAAAAAGGAGGTGCACGTGGAGGAGGACGGGGACCAAGTTCCTTCGTTGAACGGTTGTGGAACGGATCCGTATGAAAAGGCCGTGGTGAGCGTTGTGGAAGGCCTTGATAAGCAAGCCAGAGAGTCCGAAGTGGATCCCTCCATAGTTCCAGTTATTGTGAACATCTCTTCAAGAGCTCCAGCCCCAAACTCAAGTAATTCCGTAGCCTGTCAAACGGAGATCTTTGAAATACTTTCAAATGTTCCTAAAACTTTTATGCATCTGCTTTCACTCCCTGTCCCGCCGAAACCGAGATCAAGCGAGCCAAGCGCTCCGTTACATGTTCCAGTTTGTTTATTCAAGCACAAGGGTGTGCATGAAGTCCCCGCTGAGTGTCCAAAAGTTAAAATACCAAATGCAAAAAGGAGACCGGCAAAAAAGAACTCAGCATCCCGTGAACCAGCCAATGTGGTCGAAACTGATGGAAATATACAGGAACTGGATTTAACAAGTGACCCAGAACGGGTTTCTCCTAAACGTTCTAGCAAACGGACTCTCCGAAAATGTAGTCCCAGAAAAATTCCTAAAAAACGCCGCACTGAGACTCCGGCGAAAGTAAAAAAAAATCTCATTTACAGCGATGGGATGTCAGATGATGGGGATTTGACTGACGATTTCGAGACAGACGATTCGATTCCTCATTCCGAACCAGTTGCTAAACCTAGCGTAAGCAAGACAAAGCCAAAGCGAGTCAAAAAAGGATCCAAGCCCAGGAAAGATTCAATACCTCATGCGGAAACAGTTACTAAACCAAAGCCAAAGCGAATTCGAAAACGTACCAAGCCCAGAAAGGGATTTGGCTGTACATATCTTTCCTGTAAGAACAGTACGTTCTTTACTGAGAACAATCTCCAGAACCACATTCGATTCAAGCATCTCCAGGAACCGAATCCCTTCCACTGCCACTCCTGTGATGAGAAGTTTGACTGTTATGAAGTGTACCGGGATCACGTGACTGCTAATCACATGGTCCCAATTAAATGTTCTGAGCCCGGCTGTAATTACTCCTGTTACTCAGAGCCTTTCCTTAAGATGCACATGAGAAGGATCCACGGGATTCAGGTTCCATTAAGAAAAAAGTGTCGGTATATTCCACGTCCAGCTCCTCGTTCTGGTCGTCTGTTCTTCGCTAGCACCAGCAAATGTTACCTATGCCTCAAAGCATTTCCCAGAGAACAGGTGGAAGAACTTCAAGGTCACATAAAGCTCCATGAGGCCAGGAAGGACGAAGGTGTTCCGCTAAGCTGCGTCGAGGCAGGCTGTAATGAGTCCTCATTTCTCGAAACTTCTGCCTTGAGGAAGCATGTGAAGGCGGAGCATGAATATCTTCCCTTCAAGTGTTCGGACTGTGACTTGGCCTACAGCAGTCTGATGTCGCTGGACAACCACAGAGCGAGAGGTCATGGAAGCGCCGCCCCGTTATTCAGGTTGGCCAACTCCGATCCTAGGACTAAGAAACCGGGGTTCCTGTGCACCGATTGCGGAAAATCATACAATTTGGCGGTAGGTTCGACTTTGGAAACGTAAAGTGTTGTGCAGAATCAGACTCTTGCAAAAAATCACACTATAGTTTGATTTCTGCGATTTCAGTTGATTTAATATGGGTGTGATTTATTAAAGTTATTTCTCACACTACTATCGATTGTTTTATTCCCAGTCGAAGAAGTCGCAGAAGTCACAAAATCACGCACGATCACAAAATTTCCTCAAAATCACATAAACCACGTCAAATCAAAGAAGTCAGTTGAAATCACATACATCAGACGAAACCACAGTGTATCTTGCCATTTTAATGTGATTTTACGATTTCTGTGATTCCATGTGATTTAATGTGATGGTCGTACAAATGGTCATAAATAATCGCATCCTTTTAAAATCACATCACATCTCAGTAATAGTATGAACTGTGTTAAACTAAGGGCATTCAAATCCAAATCAATTCACTTTAACATTTAACATAACATGCGTGTGCTTGATTTGGTTGGTAAGGATCAATTGAGGTATTACGTTATAAGTTGGTACTTACCTAGTTAGTTACAATTAATTTACATTTTTTGTTATTTATATTGGATTGTTTGGATTGTAACAGCGATTGCTTCGGGAACACATGAGGATTCATACCGGGGAAAGGCCGTTTAAATGTCCATACAAGAACTGTGGAAGGTCATTCATCAATAGCACGCGTCTCCGAGATCACGAGCAGTATCACAGTGATGAGAGGCCGTTCCTCTGCTTCAAGTGTGCCTGGGCCTTCAAGTCCAACCGCAACTTGCGAACCCATCTTGCCAACCACAAGGAGCGGGAGGAACGACGAGCGAAGGGCGAATCCATAAGACTTGACCCACAGTCCGGCCCAAGATCCCGCCGTAAGCCCAAAATTACTCAAGCGGAATCTCAGCAGCCGGATACAAATAACGGATAATGTAATGTTAATCGTAGTTGGTACGTTTAATTAAAGTTTAAAGTTTAACCCTGCTCAATATTTCGTGTTGTCCAAATCATCAATGCACAATGACTGAGTGGTGAGTGTAAATGTTGCATTGAATGCTGTAGGCATAATTATTATAGATCTTCTGTAAATACAGTACGTTGGGACGTAGGTAAATATTTTAAAGATAACTAAGAAATATTTCCGTACTTCTATATTTCATTATTATACATATTTACACACAGCATATTACATAGATATACATACATAGTATTACACATACGGTTGGAAAGTTGGAACTCAGATAACTGAGCGAGGTTGGGCCGTATTTTTAAAGGCGTAGATAAAATGTATCTTTATACAAGTACGTTAAAAAGAAGAAACACATGTAAAAAATCTACTTATGTATTTAGTTTGTTTTTACCTGCCGCGCCGCCAAGGTGGATGCCACGGCTAGCGGCTACAGTCTACAACTATTTACAGATATGTTCCTCAAAAATGTCACAAAAGTTTCCACCATTTTATTGGTGTTACTACTTCGCCCTAGCCAAAAGCACTATCAGATCTACATATACTCAGTGTATTGTACATATACGTACATACACTACCTACATAAGTGCACATGCCTATATGAATTGGAGACATTATTAGATTCAGACATGCATGGAATTCGGAATTGAGTCTACTCCTAGGATTTCCCTGTTCCCTTTATTTTCCTTTGAGCGTAAATCCGACAGCCAAAGTCCTTTCCGGTCCAGTGCAGATTTTTGAAATATCAGGGATTCATAGCCGGACCAACCGAACCGCCGAGTACTAATATATTACGTATTGAGATGTAAGGAGAAAGTTGGTTATGACTTTCACCTTGTCCCCCTTCCTTCTGGCTACCCAGAATGACGAGACAAAGTTTACTTCAAAAGGGACAAATTGCTTAGCCGCCTCTATTTTATATTTCATTCAACCTGGCTAGGCACTAATTTGTCAAACTAAAAATGAATAATGTATGACGTAGGTACTATACTAGGCTGACATGACACCGAGCATCATGCCTGGCCCGACTATATAATGACACGAAAGATAATGTAAAGGATTGTAATTTCTGGTAATTGTTTAGGAGACAGTAGTTACAACTCCTAATAAATAGGGATATACTTACACCTACGTCGAATCCGAGTCAATAAATTACTTTGAGGACATGAAGGGCCTGGACTACTTATTTATGGCTTTCTCCTATGTAGAGCCTCCACGTTGGTTCCCGAACTACATTTGTGCTTATGTGAATAAGTACGTACGAGGAGGCCATAAAGACGCCAGTTTCTTCTTCATTGGACCTGATGATGATTGGGCTATAGGAGCCTAGGACGTCGATGTAATTTATAGACTGCCTATCTGGGACTGGGACAGTGGTACGCGTCAACCGTAATTAATTTGGTCCCTATGTAGTAGCTCTGTTCAACAAATAAAATGTCAGTAGGGACTGGAACTAGGGAAGAATTGACCTTTCCTTGGAGTAGTTTATTTCTAGGATTAACTGCCTACAAAAAAATGGCTTCAGTATATATGTAGGATGAAAGTTGGCAAAATAATATAATCTGAAATTGTGGTGATCCAATAGTCAGAAATCGGTTGCCACAGGCTATGGTATATGGTACGTTCCAATTTCCTCCGTAATCTATGTATGCTTTTTAGCCAACTTTCTTCGACTTCGTCTCTATTCCTCCTCGTGTCAGTGCATGCGAACATTTTTTTATCAGAGTTGTTGGACCGTAAATTATATGGGAAGGATTGGAACCGCCGGAACTCCAGTATATCAATGAGGACCGGAATTTGTAAGTGTAAGTGGATTTGGAGAAAGTACCCGTTGGGTGAGTCGGCTTATTGGGCCAGATTATGATTTAGAAGCCCGATTACGGAAATAGGGAATACCATACTATGTACTATTTATGTAAATTGGATATTTATCTGACTTTTCCTATTGCCGTAACTATATAGGTACTGTAAATAACTGCGAATCGAAATTTATAGCAATTTTCTCTAAACTATGGACTTACCAGAAGTATTTATTTACGTTACTATAAGTATCTACCTACGCTATAAACTAAAGATAATAGAGCAAAATAATACATAAGTAGATACATACATATATATCTTCGCATAATGTGGCATGGGCAGCTTACTCCTGCTTCCATTATTTGATACTTTTGGTCAAACAATTTATTTCAATTACGAATCAATGGGCTTAGGAGTATCAACGCCTACAGAGTAAATATTCTGGAATAAATACTTTTCGCATTGGGTCCGAATGGCTTCATAAATTTAATCTAAGCTCCCACCTAGGCTTATATTGTCAAGCACTTTTAGTTATGGAGCCCTCTGAAGCATAGCCTTAATAACCCTTTCCATTTGACAAAATAAGAGAATAGGAAATCATGAAAAATGGGAAAACTTTTTTTTGGTAGACTCGGACAATTATAAAGGTTCTTTTCCGTGCCAAGAAAACTTTTTGTTCTGGTATCTGGTCTCTTCGCAGTGAGCCGTACTTGGTAAGCAAATCCTGATTTAATGAAGCGCCCTATCTACAGCAGTAGCGAAACATTTAAATAGGCTCCGTATAAATTACAAATTTTATTCTCCAGCTAGTGGAAGAGGCCTACAAATTTCCGACAGTATAAACTTAGTAAGGACAACTGCAGATGAAATTATGTTAAATACCTAGTGATTAATTTTCATTATTTTGGGGAGGAAACTCTGCCAACTATAAGTAGGCATATTATATGGAGTATGCAAAGGATATCGGACAAAGTACTCCACAAATCGTCCTCAGATGTAATTTATTAAAATTTGGTATCCTGAACAATCTTTAAACAGACTTCAAAGCTCTAAGACGACATTGTGACCCTCTATGGCTCACTAAAAGGTCACATATGGCAAACATTGCATTCAGATGGATTTGGCTGAAACTTGGCATACTTCCTGATCTTGACCTCTGAAACAATGTTTAAATGGACCTGTATGTCGTAGCTCACATCCTTGAACGCTACTGGTCACTAAATTGTAACAGGTTAAATCGAATAGTTCACCGTTGACCGTTTTATGGTCAGGGAGCTACGACGTTTACGTCCATATAAACATTGTTCAGGTCAAGATCGATATGTATACCAGATTTCAGCCAAATCCATCTGAAGCCGATTTTGTTTCTATGTAACCTTCAGTAGCCCCATAGAGGATGAAGATGTCGTCCTAGGGCTTCGAGTCCCATTTAAAAAAAATTCAGGATATTGAGATCTACAAGTATACCAAGGTTGAGCAAAATCCATCTGACGATTATTTGCTGGGTACTTTGTGCGATATCATTTAGCTGTAGAATGCCACACTCTGAAAATCCTAGCTTTAGGCCTTGGCCTCGGCCTCTAACCATAATACATCTTCTACTTTCGTCCTCTACGACAATAAGAAAATGAGTTGTTTGCTAAATTGCAGGCGTGGGTGTAAGCAGTCTTAGCTCTTAGAGCTTAGAATGCTGGGACGTGTAATATTTTACGGATTATTGTGTCATGCTTCCTATATATGTACTACTAAAAAATGAGACATCATTTAACTAACAACAGGAAAGTGCGAAAGGCTGACGCGAAGGAAAAGCATTATTTATACACATGTTACACCCCAACCCCGAAATAGACACAACTAGTTATGGGCTCTTTTTTCACAACCGACCATTACCCGAAAACTTCGAGGTAACCTAACCTAACCTAATTATAATGATACTATTACGTTTGGTTAAGTTTAGATTACCTTAGGTTAGTTTGGGTTAAGTTAAGTTAGGTTAGGTTAGGTTACTACAGTCAAATTTCGAAAATGCGTTATTTCGGCTTGTGGCTGGTTTCTACGCCCACAGTTCGTTTTCAGGGTTGGGGTGTATTATACTTACATGCATCTAATTGTAAACTAAGTTATGCCATCATCGGAAAAAGCATAGACGTCGGGTTTTAGGCACAGATTTGTTGGATCCTTCAATCCCAGCCGTAAACATGTGGCGAGGTCTTCTTAAGTGTAGGATACAGTTAGTGAATAAGATTGACAGCGGATGCCGTGCGGCCTGATGATCCCTGACTTTCTCTTGAGTACAAGAAGGACCGAGTGCCGGCTGCTCCCTCGCCCTGATTGAACTATTGTAGCATCTTCCTTCGTACATAGCACATGTCAGGCCCATCTGGGCCCAGCAGTTGATTTTCTTCTTTGATCTTCCTATCCATCAGCTCAAATTGAGGTTGGAGGAAGCCTGGGATCTTTCCATGTTCTCTTGACACCCACCAACCAACCTTAGGTAGAGTATAATGTTCACAGAATGCATAAGACGGGAGAAGGAAGAAGGCTGTAAAATACTACGTAGTACTAGAAAGTGAAACGATATGTATGAATTTGATGAGACACTTATCTGTGAGGCAGAGGGAAAAATCAGCCTTTTGCCTCGAGCTTCAAACTTCACTCTGAAAGCTACATTAAGTTTTCAAATACGCTCGGAATGAAATTATTTATGTAATTATATTATATCAGCATGTAATAAATATTGACTTAATATTAGTGCTAATATTGATGTCGGCTTAAATAGTTTATACGGGCCCATATTCTAACCTAAAACCTAATCATGTCGTTTGTGAATTAAATTCTACATTTTTTTCTCTACATTCACTTTGTTGCCATTTAAACTATCACCAAGTAATTCGAAATCTCTCACCAATTTAAACAGACTTCCTCACGAATTACCACAAATTACTCACAAATCTTTTCAAACTTAGTATAAGCAAGATATAATGTATTTTAGAATAATTAACGGAATTAGAACGCTAGAAGTCGAAATTTTTTAAGACTCTGGCGAGGAAATCTGATTGAATTGGTGAGAGATTTCGAATTGCTTGGTCATGATTTAAATATTCCTCTTTGTTTTCTTATAAAATATATAATTTTTTTGGGATATTAAATGCAAGCCTATATCTATACATTTTGGCGCAAAAAATTGGAAAGCAGGTCGCTAATAGACTGTTGAATTAAGGTTATGTTTGGTTATGTTTAAACCATGTTAGGTCAAGCTACTGGAAATAATTTTTTATTTATTTACATTAGTTGTTTTTTTTGGCATAAAAATGAAAAATTCAAGCCCTTCTTATTAGTGATGCTAAAAATATGTATGTACCAAATAAATACTAGGTGAAACTTTCCCACGCCTCAGAAAAAGGGATCTACCTCCTGCTGCCAGGCTACTAATCCAATTCCGGCTCATAAATCACCAACCTTCAGTTCCGCCTCCTTTCCACACACATTCCCCTAAAACAACGTCTACCACACTATGATTACTACGTAGGAAAAACACTCTTGCCCAAACTAATTGTTTAACCTCATGCAATTCACCCACAAATCTTCTGAATTCTTGTCTCCCGTCCAGGAGCCCAGCTCAGAATTCACAATGCCAACGTCCCACACGGGACACGGGCCATGTACTACTACTATACAGTCCCATTCATGCTTCTGCCCGGAAAGAGCCGAGAGCCCGCAAGAGCCAAGCCAAAGCTCCATGGAAAATGCATCCTGGTAGTCCCGGGACTTAGCCTGGCGCCAGCAAGATATTTCTGGCATTTGCTGAAAGAACGGGATCGGGAAGGATCTTCGCCAAAGAGAGTTCCAATCTCCTCAGTTGGGCTTAGCAGGCTTCTCAGTCCTCCGAGCTTCGGGATTCATTTATTGGGAATACTGTAAAACTCGATTTCTTGTGACCTGACTTGACCTTTTTGCCTACGGGCATGTTCAGTGCTGCGGATTCACTTTTGTTATATTACTGTGTTAATTTAATAATTAAAGGAGGAAATTAGTCAATGTACTCGTGAAAGTTACTGATTTACTGTACAAAATTAGTCCTGCTGCTTACTCCAGGAGTCAACGCATTTATTTATACAGAATTCGAGTGAAAGTTTGCTTAGAGTTTTTGAGTGCAAGACGCTTTTCGGGATTAATTCAATTAAGAAGCTCAGTATTGCTTGAGTACCTAACTATATGACAATCAAACGTAGTACCTGTTACTGAATTCCTTGTATTTCGAGGACTATGGACGATTTAGCTATGCCAGGGTCCATGGACTCGGGCGGAATTTAATTAGAAGAACAGGGTACTCTACAGTAATTGATGATAGGTAGGGCCATAGGCCCGGATGGAATTTCTGCCTTGAGCTTCCTGGCCTTGGCGAAGACAATAGGGAAAGGGACAAAGTGCACCGAAAATGAGCTACCTCTAGGGGTTGCCGAGACCTTGCGAGTTCTAAGGGACGTGATTATATGCCATAGAGGTACACTGGAATTTGTAAAAGGTCAATCGCTCTTCTGAATACTTCCAAAAATGGCGAACGAGTCAAGCATGGACGAGACGACGCGGTACTTGATTGCCTACCTGGGCTCCAAGCACTTGCCCTACCAGAGCCTCATCCCCATAACGGTCGTCTACTGCATTATCTTCGTGTCGGGCCTCATTGGGAACTTCAGCACTTGTATTGTCATCATCAAGGCCCACTACATGAGGACCTCCACCAACTACTATCTCTTCAACCTGGCCGTCTCGGACATGCTAACCCTCATTTTCGGTGAGGACCTTTAATCTGTACTTTTTCCCTTTATACATAGCTATCATGCCGGGAAGACATGCATTTCAGCAGGAAATATATTCCTGAGGTATTTTTTTTTATACATTTAAGGTATTTAATGGTCCTCAAAAGATGTGGATTTCAGCACATGAAAAATATGGAAATGGGCGAATCTAAATTTTGCATACGAACAATATGACTCCGGTTTCGTCTGGAATATTAATCTGGTGTAAAGCGCTACAGGAATGTGTATCCATTCCATCATTTGCATAGCCCGTTTTGGGCTAAAATCTATAATTTTTTGCAGTACAATTATGAAGAAAAATTCAGACAGCTTTTACCATGATGAATTCGGATTTTTTTTGGTCAATTCTTTAACCATTCTGCATATTTTCCTGCAATATATAAAAAATAAAATATATAGAAAATCCGGCAAATTTTTCCCGGAATGGAACTTTTATTCATTACATTAGCCATCCAATACCAAGTTCAACATTACAAGAAAAAAATGGCCAGGCACACTTACGTCTACATAAAAACTCTATTTCTGTACGTAGTAGTAAATAGCAGTCACCTCTTTAATTAAATCCTACAAAGTCCCATAGTGAAGTCCATAAAGAGGAAGTTGCAAAGCCATACCAATGTCAGGCGCAAAGCGGATTTAGAGCCCAGACAGCTTAATATTGCATAAATATAATCAGCCTACGGAATTTAGTAACTTTAATTAATCCCGTCTCCTCTCCAAATGCCTGACGTCTTACCGCATTGAGCTTCAAATAAGTCGGTCATGGTGTACAATACCCCTTGACGTAGGTATCAAAATATCGTATGTATACACACACGTCACACATTGTGGAGATGTAGAGCTTTCTCCAGCCTTCAAATTAGTGCACACAATTTACATGAATGGAGAAAGCCTAAAATCCTGTTTAGAGACACTGGAAACAAATAACTTCTCGGTCCGTTTAATCTTGTTTCTCTGGATTACTGAGGCATGTCGAGGAGCTTAAGCAAATGAGGCAAGACTTAAAACGAAAATAAACTTTCGTGGGAGGGATCTTGACAGATTGAAATGGTTGTAGAATGCTATGTACATGTAAACGGAAGATCCACACGGTTGTTGACGTTGTTTCTGGAGTGATTCTGGAGGCAGGAGCCGAGACTTAAGCCAAACAGACAGATAGTGAAAGCTTCTCTCCGAAAGTGAAAGTTCTTTTTGGGATTGGATGCAATCAATGGAAATTCCGTGTTTACCTCCTTGTCTATTTTTACTTGAGCTTAAGGGCGGAGAGTCCATTGTGCACTATAAACACAGGACGGGTATAGGAACACCTTTAGAAAAACTCGTATGCATACCTTATACATACATATATATTGCATAAACTATGTTTTTGGAATCATCATTTGAATGTACATGTCGACCCGTAAAGGCATTTAATTTTACTCAAGTTAGTTCAAAGTAGTGTAAGATAGCCCTCAATTTAAAAATTGGAATAGCTCATTGCCGTTCTTGTATATATTTTAATATGTAATCCAGTTCTAGACGATTTTTCTTAAGTGAAAGCTACTTCCTTTTTGTTAAATCCTATTTAATTTAATATAGCATTAATTTTTAACCCGATAAAAGGTAGATTTTAACACAAACAAATTGAAACGTAAAAGTTATTTGGGCCGACGACAAATAAAATTATGTGTTATTGGTTCTCGAATTATTTATTATTTACTTACTTATTCAAGTAGAAAAATTAATTCAAGGACCATTTAAAACAGGTTTCTTGTATATTTGCATTTTAAGTGTGATTATTAATCCATGTGAGTAATGTTTTGGGGCAGTTTTTCTTTGTTTACAAAATATTAAGAATCTGCGTTGCTATTCATTTTAATTAGTCTTGAAAACTGTATTTGTATTTATACAATATAGGACAATGAAGGGATTAGTAGTGCCTGCCTTCAAGAATTTCTAAGGTTTATTTTGACAACATCATTGCTCCGCTAAATATATAATTTATCTTTGTAAAAGTGTACATTGTCCCAGTATTCAGCCATGTCAAATAACTATGTACTAACGTCTAATTCAATGGATTCTAGAAACACATATCAGTCAGTTTTTGAGTACTTGTAATAATCTGAAAGTGGACTTATTAATCCGTACGCTGAGCCACTTTGACGGGCTGACATACATGTGTCCAATTTGTGTAGAAAGTCAACAAAGTTTTACTTGTTTAGAAAATACAAACTTTTCTTTGTGTATACAGTTTTCTTCTGACATAAAGTTATAACTGCCTATGTATAGTATGGCGGGTTGAAGAGCTCTAAGCCCTACTAATATAATGAGGGCAGTCCCATCATTTGGACAGACAAGCTCTGTCATCTGCCTGCCAGGAAAAACATCAACAGACTGTCAACTCAAAGTTTTCATGCCAGTGAGTGACGCAGATTTTCGGTGCCACTAAATTGTGACTGAAGACTGAGGAGAAGCTTAGTAACTTGGCTATCTGAATTAATGAGCAAGACCCGGGAAATGACCTTTTAGGAGATAGGGAACTCTCAAAAAGTTGGGTGACATTTAGATTTATAGGTTTAAGAACTTAGCGGCCACATTTTGCTTCTATACTGCACAGCACAGATGACTGATGAAGATGAAAGTGAAAGCGGTGACTGTAAAGCCTTATCTAACCCCTTTATTTGCTTACGACTATCTTATCTCCTATGAAACATATGGTAGCTTGTGTCCAGGTCCAGGTTAGTGATCTGTCAGGCCATACGTAAGTAGAACGACGTCCCTATCCTTTAATTCCAGACTTTTAATTAACTTAGCAGCAGGGTCCCATTAGTATTTACGAAGATGCGGTATAATCTTCTACGTGGTGGCCAATATTTAAAATATATGGAAATATGTAACCAATCGTCAGGAGCCTGCCCACCGAGACCAAAATGCCAATCTCTGTGTTCCCATCATCAGTCGGACAGCTAATTAAAAGTTGGCTGGTTATGTGAGCCGACAAAAAGTTTTGACTCTGACCCGCCGGGATTACTTCAGGACGTCAGATAGGGCTTTTGGGCTCGTGTGTAGTCAGGAGTCAGAATAGTCTAAGGTAGCTACGTGTTTAAGTATGTGCTTAGAATGGGAAAAAAGTATGAATGAACTAATACGTAGTCTTCGTACTCAGAATTCTGGACTCTGTATAATTAGTCATTTGATACATACATACAATAGTTGGAACTTGTAGTTGGATATTCCCAAGTGGGTCAATGATTGCCATGTTCTGCTAATCTCGGCAAAGCAGTACAGTACATTATTTGATTTAGCTAAAAACTAGTATTTCTAATTCAGCAAATATTTTTTTTTAATTAAAGAAAACCAACATTTCGCGGAATAAAATCGTTTAGCCTCACGTATATGTAACTAAGTCTAATATAAAAACATTAAAATTATTGTCCTGTAATAAATCTCACCTTTAAAAAAAATATATCACTACATTTAGGTAGTATCTGTATATGTAATAACTGCGCGACAAAAGTCAACAAAAATGATAGAAGGTGTGACTTGCTGAATTATTTTTTTTAAGTGAACAAAAATGCTACTGACAGACACATTCCTAGAGATTATACAACTAAATACATTTTGGCACTCTTCAAAGTTTCGAATTTGAAGCTTGTCCTAGGCAAAGTGAAAGAGTTTCATAATTGTATTAGCTACATGACGTAGACGTAGCTTTTGTACTCATACAAGCCAATCTGTAAATTGAGCAAAGTGAGCCCAAATCAATAGGTGGCCAATCTTGTGACAAAGTGAAGGATACATAGTTACAAGTGGCCCTTTGATAGAGTCAGGCTACTTTACAAATCGTATTGCAGAAGTGGGCGGCTCCAAACTCCAAATATGGATTTCTCTATTATGTAGCAGTTGGTTGGTGAGGGCACTTAATTAAATTAATTGACTCAATTACGTACTAACTAATAGATCATGTAATCATACCGGATGGCGTGCTTGTGGCTAGTGGGGCCGGGTCAATAAACCTCAACAGTCAGGCATAGATACATCAAACAATTACGGACTACTTACCACAATACAGGGCATTATTAAAGAGCCGCTTTCTCCATACCACATTATCACTGAAACAAGCATGTGAGCGCTTCTATGCTGTAAAGTTAAAATGGCAAAGCCCTTCAGACTTTAATGGACTCTTGTCCTCTTTTAATGGTGCAATTTGTTTAACCTCACAATGACATGCATAGAAATCCCTTAAACTTCGAAATTGAAATATATGACTAATAATAGTTGGAGCAAGGATTTTTATTTATGGTTTATAAATAATTTCTACGCATTCCCTTGTCAAAGAATTACCGTTTAGGCTAATAGCATTGCCTATTGCCTACTACGATGCCGCTAGTAAATATGTACTATTTGCAAACATTTATAATAACTTTTGATTTTCACTACCCAGACTCGGGACCTATTCGACCTTTATATTGTGTATACTGTACCCTCTACTTATCCTATCTACACTATATTAAATGGCCCAAGGAGCAAGATGACCAGGATCAATAGAAAAAAGGTCATTTTCCGTGTTTTACTCAGGCCCAATCCCAGACCCTCCCCCCATAAAGAGAGCAAGTTTGACCATTAAGGAAATGACCACAAAAAGTTCATTTCACCATCAACCATAAAACTAATGCTCTGTATCAATCCAAACTATGTGTAGATTCTTATAAAATGTATAACCCGGACACGGGCATGCCTTACGAAGTTTCTCTGCATGCGGATGTAGCTTAATAATTCAGGCCACACGGAACCGCCTGCCGCTTTCTCTTTCTTTCTATAAAACTCGTATTTTATTTGGGAGCCTTTTATGCATTCTGTATCTCCTATCTGGGAAGCCTCGACATGTGTATTTATATCGTAGGCGTCTGCCTGCGGTTGTGGTCTTATTTTCCTTAAATGGAACTATGGGCTCATTTCCGTAATGGAGAAAGCTTTCCTTTCACTCCTTTCTTTTTCTGCTCAATTAGTGACAGTGCTTTAGATGTTGAACTATGCCTCGGTGGGCGTTGCAGTAATGTAAAAATAATGAGGAAGTTGAGCCAATTTATGTTCTGAAAGAATAAAAACAATGTATTAGGTTATATGGGAAAGTTAGGGTCTAAGGTAGAGAAAGTTTGTCATCTCTTTCCACTGTAAGGTATACATGTAATATGGCATAGGAATGTTTCGGATCCATACCTTTCCATATAGTAAATGGCGGTGGCCTGAAAATGTCGTCCTTAATCATTTTACAGATACTAGGAGGATCATTGGCTTTATTCAACTACGTTGAGTTTCCATATGTAGTGCCTGAGTTACAGAAACAGATATAGTTGTTTTATGCGGATATTTACATAAGACGTAGGGGCGGGCAAGGGAACTGTAAGTTAAACAGTATATTTGGGTGACTGCGGAAATTGAATACATACGCAAACAAATGTATGTTTCTGGATGCGGAAGCTGTCTTTTCCGCAAAGGAAAGTATTTGTTGCTAACAAAGCTAATTATATGTAATTGGCGTGCTGCTGATTGTTTAGGAAATTGGACACTATGCATGCTGAATTCTGAGTAAACAATATTTGAGACGTGGAACTCAACCAAATGCTAAATCCCATATTGTAATCCATTGTTTCGATTCTTTATAAGGGATTTATTGCCTGAACCAAAATTATTTCCTCCTCCAATGGTAGTGCTTATTTTACATTTATGTGTTCACAGCAGCTTTGTGCTCTTGCAAGAGTCAATAGTTTCCTTAATGGAAAACCCAGTTCTTTTATATTTTTAGTTGAACGCGCAAAATTAAGGAGTCCCACTGCATAAAACGAATATTAGAACAATGTGAAGCGTAAATGATGAAGGAGGTAGGCCTCAGCCGCCCACGCATTCTATAAGCCTGGAGGATGACTAAATTATAAATTCTACACTATTGGAGCACGGCACTTTGCCAGTCGGAACTCATAGTACCGTATTAGCTCGATTAAACGCCGGAGGCGTTTATTTAATATTGGACCTCTGCTGGGAGGCTTTTATTAGAAGGAGGCTCGCTTATTAGAGGGGGCGTTTATTCCTAGAAATGGTTTTAACCAGCTGTATAAAGTCTTGGAGGACTTTTTATAAAGTATTGGATGACTTTTTTTATGAAGTCCTCTAAATTATTTTGTTATCCCTAAAAATTTTGCTAATCTCTACAGTTTTACGAGATTCAGTCAATAAATAGCAAGATTTACTGCCAAACACAAAATTGAATTTTATAGAAAGGGAACTGATTGACCAAAGTATCAAACTCCTATTGCTCCGCAGTCAAGGTACATTTATATAAGGAGGCGTTTAATGGACGGGGGCGTTTACGTGAGGGGGCGTTTATTTATTTAAAAATCAAGCCTAATTGAGGGGGCGCTAATGAGAAGAGAGGCGTTTAATGGAGATAACACGGTAATATGAACAAGTACGTTGCCTACGTCTGAACCCGTGTTGTATTTTTTGACGTTACTTCCACTGTTTCAATTTTCAGTCCCACGTGTGTCATTTGCCTCAATAAACATTTTTTGAGGCTCATGATTTCAGAAATACTGAATGACGTAATAAGTACTTAAGTAGCCGATTTAGGGTCTCTCACGCTTTGAAGAGCTCATATAAAGGCCTGATTAGCCCAATTCTATTTTTGAGGCAGAGCTCGTTGGGATGGGATCTTGGCAGGGCTATAGGATTTAGGCTACTGAAAAAGGAGGCTAATCCTTATGTGTCACTCGCACTATCCGCCCCTCATCACGATCATGTGAGCATCTCTAAAATACGCTACTTGGATTAGTATTAGATCCTAAAATATTCCCAAGTGGCCTAAATGGTCACTTCAGGCTGAATGAGAACCATGTAGAAGTCTGGCTGGATATTCAATCACTTTTGGATGGAATAATTACGCCTTGAAACACTATTCGCCAACTATTTAATATCAGTGCTCGTCAAAATATAAGACCTTTAGTACAGAGCAAAATTTGAAAATGGCCAATCATACCTACCCGGTTTATACCTGACTCATCCCGATCCAGATTCATATTCCCTTGCCCACCTGAGTTATATTGTTTGGGTAACCTATAGGTAGACATATCTGTCTTATGTCTCTATATATCAAGAGAATATGTCATGTGACATATCAAAATGACCGTTTGGGGATACTCATCACGAATCCATAGCATAAATCATGTTCTGACGTACCCATGACTCCCAGGTGACCCATAAGGGTCACCCAAGGCCAACCAGAGTCGGCTCCGGTTTCGGATGTGCTAAGGTACACCAAATTAATCCCTTTCAAAACTGCTGTTAAATTCGGTTAATTGGCGGAAAATTCGAATAAACTTTAACAAATAATAACATTTTTATTCGATTCAATATTGGGACTCAGTTCACTATTTTGATTCGCTTCAGTGTTGTGATTCGGTTCGTCCTTCTGATTCGGTTCAGTGTTGTGATTCGGTTCGTCCTTCTGATTCGGTTCACTATTGTGATATGTCATTACGTGTTGCACGGAGGGTGACACGCAAGCGGATGAACAGCGCAGAGCGCATGTTAACTTCCTTTTTTTAGTTATGGAATAGTACGGATATACTTTCTAGGCACGAATACCTATATTAAATCAATTTCCCATCAAAATTGGGCATATGTCTGATGCGTTTATTAAAACTGAATATTTAAATAATTCATTTACTAACCGTCTAATAGCTTCGCTTGAAATCAAAATGCCTTTTATACATAGAATTGAGCCATATGAACATGCATATTTATATACTACTCTATTTTGCATCATCTAGCTTAGATTCTTCATTTTCAACAATCTAAATAGGAACATGCTTGTTGGATTTATTGCAAACTATTTCTTTTTCAAATACGAGACAGATTATGAATAATTCCGATGACGATGACCCTATACATACATAACTCATGAAGCCCCAATAGGGGTTCAGAATCCGGGTTTATGTATCTGGGGTTGACATTTGTGATTCCCTCTACCTTTCTAAGGGTCCGTCAGAATGATCTCTAAATCCCAATCCATACGACACATACTAATGAGTCGAGGGTATAATTCAATTTATTTCCCTGTCATAATGATTTAGGAGCTGTTGCCTTTAGATATTTGGCACTACCCATAAGGGATTTCCCTCTAAAACCTACGACGTCCCTGCCATCCCTTATGTTTACATATGACCCTTACATATTGACATTGCTGGAACCGGATTAGATAACTACTTGCGTTACGTAAGTACAGTATATGTAGAAGAAGGAGGTAATTGGTCCCATAGGACTTCTGTGCCCAATCGAGCGGGTTATGCAGCAAAAATCACAAATCCAATGACGGGCTCCTATTTCCTATACAAATGCACATTCATGTTTTCCTATAGAGTCTCTTACAACTCAAGGCATAGGCTTTACACCTGAAATCTGACACTATTGTGTAAAGGGATGCAGAGTACGAATACGAACCCCGTAATATAAATGGATCTGCTGTTACGTAATCTAACCAATATAATATTATGACATAGTTTTCACCGTCATGAACCTACACAGCACGCGTGTCTCAACCTACACCAACCAAACTCCGCCAGCAAAAAGTTATGCCCAATACGAAGTCCAATTTCTGACATGGGAATTTTAGGGTCAAGGTGTCAGTACCTTAAGGGTCAAAAACATCGCTGCTAGCAACGGATTTCTTTAGAATTGTGCTGACATTATCTGAAATCCTAAAGGAAATTGTTTACATTTTTATATCCGCCACAGGCCATACCAACAAGAAGGATTAAAACCCTTAAATCCCACAAGCATGTCACTAATCACAGAAGCACGTGTCCAGGTTCACCTTTGTCACACGTCACAGATCACAACTTCACTCACTACAGTTAAATTTAACTAATTA
>JAQFZY010000637.1:0-23693 GCA_034696285.1 Hypogastrura burkilli | reverse complement strand
ATGTTTTAAACAATAAAAAGCGATATTTTTGCTTGTTATTAAAAAAAACGTTTTTTATAAAAAAAAAACATGTTTTAAACAATAAAAAACTGTTTTTTTTGTTTTTAAAAAAAAAAACATGTTTTTTTCCAACCCTGATCGGAATTAACAAGAAGTAAAATACAGAATTTAAATCTGAAATTTTCCATTCACTGAATTCCACTTCCCGAACTATTTAACAAGTCAGTATCAGTGTGCGTAATATCCAATTTCCTAAGCATTCTACAATATACAATATGCAGGTGTGGGAGGGTAAAAGTATTAATCTAATACTGGATCTGGCCCCTAGGTCATTTTGGCCGGGGATCCGAAGCAGCTCGGGCCCGTGCTCATGAGCGACGCGGCTTCACAGCTGGGCCTCACCTTGTCCTTCTTAGAGCGACTCATGCTCCTCCCGCTCTATTCCCGAAACCCGGCTAAGTTCCCCGTAGAGAAATACAATCCGTTATTTCTGACGAAGCTTGTTAAGAACTACCGAGCTCATCCTACGCTCCTCAAGCTACCGGCCAAGCTCTTCTATGACAATGAGCTGGAGCCGGCGGCGGCCGAAGAGTCCACAAATCTCTGTCACTCTCTGACCTTTTTGAAGGCTGCTGGTGTACCGCTTCTGTTTCACGGGGTCAAAGGCGTAAGTACTCGAGACCCGGACTCCCCAAGCTGGTTCAATCCGGCCGAAGTGATTGAGGTCGTCACTTATGTCCGCAAGCTGAAGATGAGTGGCGTGAGAATCGATGAGATTGGGATAATCACGCCGTATCGGAAGCAGGTGAGTTATTGAGGGGGTCAATTTACTGTAGTTCAGACTGATCCTACTCCGAGCTTTGATTAATATTCAGGTTAAGAAGTTGAGACGAGCCCTGGAGCTTGGGCTCCTCCAAGACGACATCCCTAAGGTAGGCTCAGTGGAGGAGTTCCAGGGCGGAGAGCGGAAGGTCATAATCATGTCCCTCGTCCGCTCATTAGCACCAACAGATCTGGGACGCCTGCCGGATTCTCTTAACTTCTTTTTCTCAGCAAAGCGTTTTAATGTGGCCATTACGCGGGCCAAGGCCGTCCTAATCGTTATTGGAAATCCTCACATGATCCATAAGGACCCGAACTGGGGAGCCTTCTTAAGCTACTGCATAGAGCTGGAATGTTACACGGGATGTGACCTTCCGCTCGGATTGCTCTCCGCGGCAGGGCCTTACTTGGATCACCTTGAACCAAATGTTCTCCCTCAATGCCAAACGTTACAGACGAGTCGGATGGGGCCTGCGACCATGACGTGAGCTGGGACTAAACGCCTAAGAATATTTTGTGCCTTTTTTTTTATTGAATAAATGAATTAGCAGGTACGTACTGTGCTTGTACGAATAGTTACTCTCGTTGCTAAAAACTCCATAACCTGCTATCAGTTTTTTCAAATCCGAGGCCTGAGTTTTGTATGCATCGCTGTCCAATTTTTAAAACTGACTGTAACGAACTGCCGAAATAGAGCATGGGACGTGTTGTAGATTGAAGGTTACCGACGATGTTTACGAACGACTAAGAAATGTCCGAATGAATGAATGAGCGTGCATACTACCCACGATGATGGAATCACGCCTTTCATGCGTTTCTTTCATGAAAACAGATGTATTTGCACTTTTACAATGTCGAAGCCATTCCAACTTCCAAATTAGGCTCAGTGCGCAGTAGCTTAATAACGCGTTGGTATAATTGACATGGCTTCGCAACTGCATGACCTTACCATTCCTCAAGAAGAACCAAACTCGAAATTCGTCTATTGTGTTGTTCTTAAGTAGTAAATAGTTACACGAGGACTGTAATTGTGCCAGTATAAATCTCAAAATCAGGTCTCTATTATTCCCATACAAATGAAATGCGAACCTTTCTTGAAACGCTGAACTCATTCAAACTCGTCCAATAGTTTTTGTAACGTTTGGCTTGGTAAACATTTTCATGAGGCAGAAAATATGTGCAGTTACGCACCTGTAAAATAAATAGGCTGTGAGAAACAGAACAGATATCTGAAAATGTTCGAAGCATAAATTTATTTTAGCTAGCCAAAGAATATTTTAGGATGTGAAATAATGATTTTAGGAATCAGAGTATATTTTGGAGCGATAAAATATTTTATTAAGCTAAATAATAACTTTGAAATCTGAAACATCTTTTGGTGGCGGCAAAACATTTTTGAGACCCGATTAATATATTCTGGTAGACAAATAAATATTCGGGGCCAAAAAATATATTTTGCCAGCCAAACATTTATCCGAAAACTCTATTAGGTAGCGGGAAGCTTTATTAGGGAGCCAAAACCTGTATTATAGGAGCCAATTGTCCAAGGTAATGAATTTATTTATTCATTATTAATGCAGACAATAATTTTAGATTTACAATTAATTGGTACGCTTAAGATGTTCGCGAAGGAATGCTGTGGATGATAATATTAATTTTAAATGAGTTGAGTAATCCCTTTTCCTGACCTTCACCTTTATTGGGTTTTCCATCTCTGAGTCAGCACGTCAAAAGACAAGTACTTCAAACAAATTCCTAGTAAGGCATCTTATATCAAGTCTGCGAATGCTTAAGAAGCCGAGTGATTTTATTTCGTAAACTTTATTAATAACGTCGGCCGCGTTCGTGTTATATGTTACATTTTTGCGTATGTACTATATCATATATAGCTTAATAGCTTAATGTATTTTTTTGTATTTAAGCCACTATAAACTATGATATAAGGAAGAGTCCGACTCCAGCCTTGATCCATTTAGCCGCTTCCTTCCCGGCTGGGAACTCGAGGCACCCAATAAGACTTTGTCGAGAGGAACTGTTGTAGAGCGGGACTGAGAGCGTGTCCCCGTCCCCGAGTTTATAGCTCGCCAGATCCCCCTGAATCAATATAGTTTGTAACAGAGTTGCTGGTGGGATTTAGTGGGATCCCAGTGTGATGTGGTTGAGGTCAAGTGGGATAAACAACTTTCAGAATTATTCGCTGAATTAAATTCGATTAAATTACACTCCAAATATATCCCAAGCACCCCATTATATCCAGCCCAACTGGTGCTGGGATTCAGAAAAACGGGAGAAACAACTTTTAACGCTTTTTAAAACCGGCAAAGTAAGTCCCACAAATACAATTAAATAACAGAAACCCATTTAATACTATCAAATCCCAGTGCGATGGAATTCAATTCAGGAAGTGGGATTTAAAGCAACTCTATTCGTAAGTAAAGAGGAAGTGTAAAGCATGGAAATTGCAAGGCGGGACATTACCTGCGGGACCCATGCAATGGTACAGTCTGGAACTCGGGCAATTGGCGGAGACTCCGGCATACTGTCCACGAGCGTCTCTCCATTGAAGGCACAACCTTCCAGGTACAGCCCTGTGAGTTGGCAGCTCACGTTCTTCGGGAACCGGAACCCCTTTTTCCAGCCACAAACGAACCCAAGCTCGTCCATCGGCACTTTCAGCGTTCTGTAATAGTACATAAGAGGCCATGTTTCCAAGGTCGAGCTTTACAGATGAAGGAAGGTTATTTATTGAGACTAGCCTGGCACAGTGCTGTTTGAAGGCACTCATGAAACTGGCCGGATTGATGAGGTCTGACAAGTTGAGGGGGCTCATCAGCAGAGTCTTCTTCTCGATGTGTTCTACCCATTTAGCAACTCGAGCATGCTTCTGAACGAGGCCGTGTATGTAGAGGGCCGGGTCGCTGGGACCCTCCCATACCTTTCGCCAGTCTTCCGGCGGCTAAAATATTGATTGTTTTAGGGCATGTCATACGACTGCTAATGCTGCAGCTGCTTACCTCTCGATTCACTAGTGAGTTAAATGCAAGGAGAGTCTCCGGAGTTGGGCCCATGAGCCCCCGGGTCACTTTACTAATCCCTGACAGGCTCAAGTGAACCGTCTGGATGAAGGCGTAGACATTTTGCTGCTCGAGCCGGACGAAGCCTTCAATGGGGTCAGCATACTTTACCTGGGACCCGAAGATCAGGAGGGCTGACCGCTTGTTGAGCAGGATTGGGGTCTCACTTTCCTAAAAACCGAAGCATGAGTGAGCTAACAGCTAATAGGACGAATTCTCAGACAGTATATGGCTTGTACTGACCTGGTTAACTTTCTTCCATAGATTGAGGATAGGACCCATTTCATTAAGCCAGGCCCCCCGATTAAACTGGTCGTCATCCGTATACTTCCGTGCTAGGACTGGATTTCAAAATTTAAAATATAAAATGAAAGTAGGGCACGCTGGATAATTTTTCGTATGACTTATTCTTAATATCATTAGACAGCTCTTATTTACGTTGAAATCTAGTAATATTTTCAATTGTCTTGCTTGCGATTTCATTACTTAAATTTTATTTAATTGATTCAATTTTCGAGTATTTAAGGTTAGTTAGTTTAGATTTTAGAACTTCTGACTGTAACACTTATTTTAACTTTCAATGTATTCTTAACTCCCTTTTAGGCAATTATACGCGTCAACGGAAGCATTTTTTGTGTCATGGCATACCCTTCAGTTGAGTAATGACTTGAGCGCTGGCCGTCTTTTGCCAAGATCGCTCGATGTTCCCTGGCAACCCAAACATGGACGGCTTGTCGTAGTCAGGCAGGCTTTCCAAAATGTTCATAAACTCCTGGAATGAATTATTAAAATTGCTCAAGTTCAAGGTTAGGAATTGACCACACATGACCACGTAGGCTCCATAGAATAGCACTACCTGGTAGTCAGTTTTTTTTGGCAACTGTATTCCGTCAGAAAGTTGTTTCTTTGCGGGAGTTGCCCCACTCAGGACAGAATCATTGAAGCAGTCCTGAAGATAGGCAACCAGAACTCGACTGTCGTACACGTTATCCACCCTTCCTCCATAAATTGCGTTCTCGTAGAGTCCGTGAAGGTAGTCCCACTGAATCTGCTTCCCACCTGCTCAACAGAATGACAACAAAAATGGTTTCAGCAGAAATGCAAAATTGATTAGTGTGTCTCTAATGTGGGACTACGTGAAGCTTTGAAAATCCGATCCAGAACATCGGCCCCGGCCCGAAGGTCACTCTCGTTGAACTCATAGAATCGGCTCCAGCCCTGCGGAATATAAGTCCGCCGCTCCTGAACAATAGCGTGGAAGAAGGCGAGGGCAAAGAGGGTCTGCATCCGCAGAACGTTCTTCTCCCCAATCACGTAGTCGGGAGACCAAGTAGTGTAAGTTCGCTGCAAATTTTTCTTGACCCCTTGCGGAGCCTATAGGGAGAAGGATTAAGGTTGGAGGAGCAGGAATAGGACATTTTGTAATCTCAAAAACGAACCTCATAAGCAATCTTGAGGCAGGACTCAGCCAAAATTGCAGGGAACTGGTCGTTCGGTTCCGTTGTTAGCCAAAGCCTAAAGTTACGATTCGGCTTCTTGAGCCGTTGAATCTCCTTTTCTAGCGTATCCAGCCAATGAATAACTAAATGAATGTTTTTGAGCGTGACCCACTTCCCGGTCTCCGCAGCTTCGTGGATGATGCTAATTATCTGGTCCGACTTGTCTTGGCCCATTGAAATCTAAAGGACACATATGTGTGTTGCAATTGGGTGTCATTTAAACAATTACTATTTGTATTTACGATTTAAATTAAATTCTATTTGATACATCTATTATTTATTAGTAGAATTGTATTTAAGATAATTGTAATACTGGCGCTTAATCTTTTTTCCGCCAAGTGAGCTCCTGGAAGCGCTGTAATTGGTAAGAAAGTTATCGGAAAGTAAAGTTATGGTATAGAGTTATTTTAAAGTAGGTTATCGGCAGAACTTATCTAAACTAACGTTTTCAATTTATACAATTAAAGAATCCATGGAAAAAACAAAAGTCGCAGGTAACACAAATGAATGGTAATAGATTTCAATGTAAATAGAAGTAGCAGTCTAATGATAAGTCGTGGCAATTTCCCAAGAGCGGATTCAAGCGTGTCATACCTCGTAATAGAGTCTACTTCCTACTGTTTCCTCAGCGAGTTCCCTGAGTTCCTGACTCGGGTCTGCACCGGACCCAATCAGGATCAGAATCGGTTCCTCCGGACGAGTGTCCTTCAATATTTCTCTAAAGTTGATTGGTGGAGGGAACAGAGACTTCCGTCCTGAACGACAATTAATCATGGTTCTAACTGTAAATATACATAAGAGTACAAAGGTATGCATCCCGAGCGTACCTAAAGCCACTCGAGCAAAGGAAGTCATGGCTGACTGCAAGCGGTCGGGCCGGAGGGTCTGAATCGTCATTAGCGTTTGGAACGGAGTCAGCCGGCTCCTGACCTCGGCCGGAATGTAATTCTCGCACTCTGTACTCCGCGCGAACTCGGCCCAGAGCTCCGTGTCCTGGATCCGTAGTTTGGCGTAGATGTCTGGAAAGGAGTTGCTTAGCAGGGAGAGCGGGTATGACCGGTCCTCAGCTATCCAGCGTGGAAGATTTTGAAGGGATCGGATCTCAGCTCCTAACTGGTCTAGAATCATTTGGCCCGCAAAGGCGTCCCACTCCTGAAGAACCCCAAGTGTAGGTATTGAATTTGATGAAGCTCGGTAAAAGGCTTGATTTTAGTTTATCGACAGGAAAAATGCTCGAGTTTTTGTGATGGTAAATCTTTGTAATCGGAATCATTTGGCCGAATAACGCTTATTTAGCAGGTAATGCCATGCATTACAATTGTAACCTAACCAAATTGATTATTCGTTAATCTGACCTAACTTTCTCTTGTACTTTTCAGAAATCGATAAGTTGTGGATACAAATTTGGGTCAGGAATTCGATTTCATGTCGATTGATAAAACATACTGTGAAAGTTAGGTTAAATTAATTAACATTTAAGTAGTTAAAACGTTAAAACCTAACTTAACCTAAATATATGTACCTAACCCTACCCAAAAAAAAACAAGAACAGTATACTATACGATCAACAGTCGTCGATACAGAAATCATCGATAAAAAGGTAATCGATAACCTGGAGTCGAGCATTTTTAAGCCTACGAAATTGAGTGGACAAAGTCGGAAAGGTGATTTACATTTTTCTGGAAGCACTCCGGATGCATGGCATGGGATATGTGGAGAGCAAAGGCGAGCCGATCCTCCTTGAAGAGGTACCGACAGACGTAGTGATACACGCTTCGTTCCAGCTCAGCCTGCAAGTATTGAATCCGGTCCGCAGTTGACCTACCACTCTGTCAAATAGAATCAACACAGTTTTATTTCATTCCGAGAACTGAACTTGGAGATTGGAGCCTCACGTCGGGAACTTCTATAACGTCACTGAACAGATGAACGAAGCAGGAGAGAGAACAAGTGTAGAGTTTGCTCAGCTTCGGAACGTCGAGGATTGCAAAGAAGATCCGGCTCCCAAACTCGGCCAGCGGCAAGTAGACGTTGATCTCCTTGTTAAGGGCCTCCTCGATGTCGGAGGACTCTTCGAGAGCCGCAGTTATGTCCATTGACTTTTGCTTGGTTTGTTGGAGGGAATTGAGGAGGTCCTAATCAAAAGGAATTTTAGTTATTCGAACAGGTTGCAAATCCTGTATAAATGTTCATTACCTGATTTTCAAGAATATTCCCACGAGCGCCGGCCAGTTCCTTCAAGAGCAGGGCTCCGAGCCGACTAAGCTGTCCCTTGAGTGTCTCAGTTCTCTCCAGCAGCGTTGCCTTCCGATGCTCGAGTTCGGGCTTCTCAGACGAAAGCGTTGTTGTCAGGAGCTTCGGAAACAGAATTTTGATACTATTGGGTTTCTCGGTCTCTGCTTTCCGACTCGTTTGGAAGATTAATTCTTAATTTACCTGCGTCGTGAGTCCGGCCTTGGTTGTGGAAAAGTTAACAATTGTGACCACGGCTGCGGAGTCTGGCATAAGGCGAGGATTCGGGTTTCTGGTCGTCATGTAGAGACGAAACTCGGGATTGTAGTCTACGACCTTATCAGCTATTTGCACAACGTCCCGGGAGCCTTGGGTTGTTAGGTCGGCTCGAAGGATGGGAATAAGAATAGGCTCTATTTCGTCCGCCTCGAATATAATTAGGACCTTCCCAAACCTGGACGGCAATAAGATTTCCCAATTAAAGCATTTTTCAAAGCAAATACTCGCATACACGCACCACGAACGCCCGGTTTTCCCACACCTACCTCACAGCAAGCTCTAGCTCATTTGAGAATCGAGGATCCCTGAGAGAGACGCAGACGACCTTCTGATTCTGTTCCAGATATTTCTTTAACCATTCCGTGGCCCGGCTTGAAGGGTCAATAAGGTACGGACGGAGACAAGTCTAAAACATTGAATACGCCAAGTTAGAAGGCGAATGTAAAGAAATAAGAGCGCTGCGACATATAGCTTACCGTTACCGGACCCTCTGCTTTCTGAGCCGCATGAATAAGGAATTCACATGAAGTAAATTTTGGGGTCAATATTGTAACTAAATTCTCATGCAAGCTGAGCGGAAATACTAGACCCTTATTCACGAAGCAACTGCTACGCAGCTACCCGGACTTACCTGCATGATGATCAGAGCATTTTCTTGAGAGAGGTCATCCGGCGGGAGTCCCATGGCTTGGAAGGTCAGAAGTTCTTGCTCCGTCGTCACAAACTCACGAAAATCAAACTTCTCAACAGATAAGAGCCGAAGCCAGGAAAGAACGTACTTGGTCCTTAAATCTTCAGGAGCATCCGATAAGTAAGTAATGAAGGCTGAGGCAAGGACGGACTGAATTGAGAGGACTTCCAATCCCTTTCCAAGCTCGATAAGCTGTGGGGGTTGACAAAGAATCGACATTGCCAATTGCCACTATGGTTGACTATACCAATTAAATTAAAGTCTGTTACATGCGATGTCATTACTAAATAGTTTTTGTTCGCCACAAAGTCCGTTGATGCGCCATAATTGGTTAGGAAGGAATTTAGAATGAAGTGAAACTAGGTATCTTAAAACATGTCATACAGTCAGAAGTTGGCAAACGTAAGCTAACTTTTATAAATAATTGAAAAATCAATTAAGTATAAGATCACAAATAAAAAAATGAATTTAGTAATTATTACATTTCAATATAAGTATAAATTCATATGGTGTCACCTGTTCATTCCATCGGGTAAACTCATGATACAGCTTCCCAACTAGCCCCTCGGCGGCCTGGAGCGTGTTTTTGGCTTGATCCAACCGAATCTCAATTTCGGCTGCCTCCTTCGTATTCTGATTCAGGCGTACCTTGAGACTCTCCACCCGCTGATCCACGCTCGTCAAGTCATCACTCAGTCCCTGAATTTGATCTTCGGCCATTACCAGATTCCTGAAACCAAACGGAGGATAAGAGAGGATTGCTGCAGAGGCACACGCTGGCTGGGCCAGATCTTACGATTCAAGCTGTTGCTGCTGCTTCGTCAGCGGCTCAATTTTCTCTAGTACTTGAGAGTATTTCACGTTTGCTTTGACCCAAGCCGCGAGCGGAGCAGCGGCTGACGAGGCTCTCTTTGCATTCTTGGGCTCAAACGATTCCCCTTTTCGTTGCAGGAGGGCCTCCACGGCCTTCCGATTTTCCAGAAGGATTTTCCTCGCATCAACATTTCTAGAAAATAGGCAGCACGCATTAAAATACATCGTAATTCAAGCCATTTTCCAAGGGGCGGCATTTACGCAATTACTATTTATATTGTTTGTCACTATTAAAATTAAATTCTGACATGGGGCTTTCATTGTTAAATCGTTTCTCTGGACAAAGGAGTCCATTAATAAATTTGTATTTGATTCGGTCGGAATTATAAATGCCTTGGGACTATCTTAAAATAAGTGATAGTCCAATCTAAACTAACTTCCTTAAATAATGGAAGAATTAATGAAATAATGAAGTTGCAAGTAACACCATGCAATTCAAATATGTAGTAGAAACCTAATATTAACTCTTTCGCAGTAACTATTACCTAATCATGTCCTTCACTCCGCGTTGTGCAAGGAAAGTCTTCATACTGTTCCAGGACATGTCTTGGATCCCCATTAAGCGAAGGACGCCTTCGAGAATATCTCGGACCGCCTCTGGCGGGGCTCGAAGAGACCTAATCTCAGTTAATGCCTCGTTCTTAATGCTTCCGACGGCAGCCTGTGCCTCCAACACAAGTGGCTGAATCGACTTCAGCTCTTCGTCAATGCTTGCTTTCCTGTTGAGGGGCACCAATATTCTACTAAGTACAATATTCAAATACATATAGTATAGTGTTAGTATTATTGTTAGGCGCACTGAATAAGAAGTATATCATTTTCCGCTAGAGTCTTCTTTCTGAGTTCTTCCATTTCTGCCCTCTGGACATTTGCATTCCGCATCGTCAGTGTAATTTGGTTCAGGGCCTGGCTCGCCTCGTACTGCTTCTCTGCCAGTGTTACTTCTTGACTCGCCGCATTCGCCTTGAGCTGCTCCACAACGGACCGAGCCTCATCCAGTTTATTAACTCCGGCCCGAAGTTGGCTGATCTGTTCCAAGATGCTCAGCCGTCGCCTGTAGTAGAGATAGGCATAAGTATGGACAAAGGCCACGTAGCGTCGGGGGGAGGCCAAGTGTGGGCTGAGGGAGGAATAGATCTTTCCGAAACAGTTCAGAAAGGCTTCTTCGCCAGACGTTGCCCCAATGCTCTGTAGGGCTGGAACTGGATTATCCGCTCCGTCCGCCTCGTAGAACCTACATAGTGGCCCGAACAATGTGTCTTGAAACTTGAAACGGAACAGCAAAAATTAAGGTGCGAAAAAAATTACACTACCTACTTTTTCATAATCAGGCGTGGAAAGGTGATGAGAGAATGATGACTCCAGGCGTCGAGCCATACGAGGGAGCACTGCTTGTAAATAACCGGATTACTCTCGCAATTGATCTGAAAGCTGTTATTCGTGTAGTCCATAATGAGGATCACATGGAGAAACTCCATCACGCCTGGAAGTCAAATAGATTGAATGAGGGAATATCTGGTCTAATAATCGATTCGCAGTTCAAAAATTTGGTCGTACGGTTTGAAAAGTAGGAGAAAAGGGTGTTAGTGTATCCATCCGCTGCCGCAACTTCACGGAGAGGACTCATCACGTTTTCCAGCTCTTCGGGAGAATAAAGTCCAGGGACCTGGGCAGCCAATAATGAGGAACATGAAATAAGTTCATATCACACAGAACAAAGTTCTTACGTCTCCTGATGATATTAGGCCGTTAAGCATGTCCAGAAAAATGTTGTGAATTAGCTGAAAGTCTTCAACGATAAAGAAGACCCTGCTCCCTTCCACGGCGGACATCTGAATGGCCTACAGACGGGCAAGTAATTGAATGTTTATATTTTAGATCAACTCCGTAATATCTAAAATTAATTAAAAAACAAATATTGTTGTACGTACGTTTTTCAAATCAGTCTTGAAGTGCTTGAGCCCATAGTCCTGCCCAACTTTAAGCGTATAAATGGTTGCTCCGTGGAGGGCAGCAACAATGTGGAGCGCCGTCCGCCGCCCGATCCCAGCCCGTCCTGCTAAAACTAGAGAGGAGGGACTTGAAAGGATCCTATCGAAATGGGCTACGTTTTCCAGGACTTCAGTGAACGTAACAATCTGCATGTCTCGAAAATCCCGCTCAACTTGCTGGAGGCCCCGCTCAACAATGGCGTTGAGTTCCACGGTGCTAACTTTGGCAAGAACTGAGCCCCGAACAAATGAGGTTGGGGCCTTTGCTCCAAAGTCAGCGGATGCGGAGGAAATGGAGGATCTTGCATAGGCAGTGATATAGTAGATATCTGTAGAGCAGTAGAATCCCAATTAAGAACTGGAATGGAATTTGTCGAACATGGACACGTGTACAACGGCGTACCACTTAGGACCTGCTTGATATCAGCGATGGACCAAACTTGGCCTATCACGTTCTGAAGGAGCTGATCAAACTTGCTCTTGTCATCCACAGAAACCATCTTGTCCCGGAAGAGCCGCCTCGCCTCGTAAGCCCAAATCTATTAATAGACGCATAGTAGTTATAATGTCAGCAAGGAATGCAGTTCACACTGCACCGTGCATAGCACCCCAATTTAATTTATAAACTGTCACATTTTCCCCTATTACAATAGAATAAGACATAATTGGAAATTGAATACGCAATATCTGACTAGTGAATTAGGTGATTTTCTAAGTATGGATTTTTAAAGCGTAAGTGTGCACTTGTTTTCCGTCTGTAAAGAGATGATCCAGCGGCTACCAATACTTGTAATTTAATCTAGGACTCACAGAGGCAAACTCGTTCGGTGCTTCCCCAGCGTCCGTCGTCATCTCGTACTTCATGATGCCGAGGACCCAGTTAGTTAGGTCTCTTGGCGTGAACTGATAGTGACTCTCCTTGGTCCGAGTAAAGTATTTGGTAATTCCCTCAAAGACAAGGATCATGGCTTGGGTGGCTTGAGTTATTAGGGCGGTGTCTTCACGAAGCGGACTATTAGGATGGAGCGTGATAAAGGAGAGAGTCAAGTAGCTCCTGTAGATCGCAATGAGCTGGTTCTTTACAGGCTGCCTGTTATCAAATAAAACTAGTAAGAAATCACAGTTCATGTAAAGCGAACTAGGGTGAGTGAACAGCGACTTACAGGGCTGAGCAGAGGCGGACAATTGAAGTGAATCGGGGTGAGAGGTTATGCCGACCACCGGAATTCCCCGCATTAATGCTAGCAACGATCTGGACATCGCTCAGGCCTACCCATTCCAGGCTCTTGTCAAAGAACCCGTTGTACTTGATGATCTGTGAGATTTTGAGAAATGTTAAGATTTTAAAAGCCGATAGGCTTTGTGAAGATTCAAACCTGTTGAAGGAATTCTACAAGCTGACACGTTCCCCATTTGTCCGGCTTGACCAGGTTGATGTCCTTGAAGTATAGAATGAGCCGGCCTCCAGACTTGGCCTTGTACACTCTCCCAGTAGCGCTTGAGGTCGTTATGCAAACCTGTTGATGCGAACATGTAAGCCCTGAAACGTTTAGAAGCGCTCATACACTCAACAGGTACACATTATAAGTCACCTGAGACAACTTCTGGAGGACATGCTCAGGTGATATTAGGCTCGAACAATGTATTTTGGCAACCTCAACCCCTCTCAGGTCATTAAAGGCGTGCTCCAATATCATTCTAGGAAATTAAAACACCCAAAATTAAATAATGCCTGATACAATAAGAGTATGCATTAGAAAGCATACGTTTTTCCACAGCCTTCCGGCCCAACCACAATGAAGGACTCGGCATGAGAGAGCCATGGTCGTACGGTTGCCAAAATTTGCTTTGCATTGGCTGTTTTGACAAGCGGCGGCTGTTTTAGTGCGATTCCATCAGATAGATCAAGCAGGAGAGCGTCACTGAATATTTCAAGTTGTTGCTTCCTCCGATTAAAGACCAAGTTAAGAACGTCTTCAGTAGTGATTTTCTCGTTCGTCCAGGACAACACCTATTTAAAAATCAAACATTAACTTATACGAATATACTCGACTCAACAATAGCAACTACTCACTCACACTCTTCGCAAAGGCGACCCTCTGATCTGTGACCAAGTGGGCCGAGAATCCCCGAATCATTGCCACGGCCATTTCAGAAATACTTGTGACGTGGACCATGTGAGAGAGCCCATTCTTTACAATGCTCACGAGGGGCAAGGGGAGGGCAACCGTATATTCACTCAGCATCTTGAGCCCTTTGAAAATCGTTTAGGAATTAAATTCGAGTTTCGGTCCATTGTTTATGAGTAGGTACCGTTGTGTAAAGGATCGATGAAAATCCATGTACGCGGCTCACCTTGATGGAAGTAATCCTCAATTAGCTGTAATGTGAGATGCCGAGTCTCGTCGGGTATCGTGTCCATCCAGGCATTAATAATGCCCTTAACATCTGTATCTTCCTCACTATTCAACCAAAGAAGTTTCAGGGACATTTTGGCAACATACATTTTGGCAACGTTTCTAAAAGTTCAAGTTTTTAACGACTGGGACATTTGGCGACTTTAATGATAATCATGTAAAAATCACTAATATTTTGGCACCATATTAAAAAGGTAATATCAATAAGGTGGAATAGGCAGCCTCGTATTTTCGTACGAAACTCTTGTATGTTAAGGTAAATAATACTAGTTTGGCAACAAATACTAGGCGCTTTATAATAATAAGATGCTAGTGGGACATTTTTGCAACATACATTTTGGGGAATTTCTCGTGTTCCCAAAATGTCCCCGTCCTCGATACTGTAAAAGTAACAAAACGCTTTCAAAGTAGATGCTGAACCTACGAACCTCATCAATATCATTCCCATTCGAGAAATCGTAGCTGGGGAGGCATAGCTCAGGTCATGCGTCTCAAATATAAAGTTGACATTTGGCCCAAACTTGATCCGCCAGCCGGACGGGAGCGTGAGGAGCCTGTTGTCGTCCAAAACGGAGTTCAGCGACTCGACCCATTCTGGGTCAATGTCTCCGTCACAAATTATCCAAGAAGTAACATCTGGGATAAGGAAATTATACCTTGACTGTTTAGCGCCACGACAGATTGGTCAAGGCATTCCCAGAGCTAACCTGGCGGCTCATTATAGACTTGTTGAGCCTTGAGCGTGAGGACGCCGTCAGTCCACTGCCGCGTGTCCACATTGATATGACCCAGAAGTTGAGAGCGCGTCATGGCCTTTGGATTAATGACGTGTGTCGACATCTTTCTCTTCATTCTCACTAGGGCCTAAAAGGCGAAAAGGATTATTATATAAGAGATCGGGTGACAATAGTATCTGAACCCTTATTATGGCGGAGCTCACATGTTTCAAGATGGTGCAGATTGTCGATTTTCCGCAGCATGGAGGTCCAACAATGACAACGCCCATTCGCTGCTGCAGCTGCTCATACAGCTCTAAGCATTTCCGAATCTGTGGAGAAGGAGTGACAATGTTTTTTTATCAGCTAGCTAATGTACCCTTCGATGAACGGGAGCTTGAGTTATAATTAATTTTCTGTTCATTCCTCCTGTTCATCTTTCCGTTTATTGCCTTCCAGCTATCCTTTACATATCTTGCATTTATGTACTTGTACTTACGTTGAAATGTATTACTACTTAAATTGAATTCGTAGCATGTGATTTAAGTACTTAATTGATTTTTTAATTATTTAAAGAAGTCAGTTTAGATTTGAGAACTTCTGACTGTAGTACTTGTTTTAACATACTTTCAATGCATTTCTTAATGTTTGTTTATCACTTACAGCCCATTAACAGACTCTTTTCGTAAGAAAAAATATATAGTAATGAAACTGGATTTAATTTAAATAGTAACGAATTTCAATTTAAATAGGAACCGTTGGAATGAGGCCTTTTTGTAAACAGTCCCGTAAATTCTTCCCACTCTAATTCTCTACAAAATAACAGTAACTGAGTTTGAACAAAGTCAACAAATACTAACCTGGTTCTCATTAGGCTGGAGCCTCAGCTCTTTGAAGGCGTTCCGCACCGTACCCGTCAATTCCGAGTCACCCAGATCCTTAAAGGTCACATTAGCAAACAAATCCCGAACCAGCTGGTCGAACCGGAAGGAGTCTGTGTATGTCAGCTTGGGCAGCGTATTCAGTCTTAGGGCTGAGACAACAATGTCGGACTCATCTGCTTCAGTAACACTAGACCCGCCCTTTTTAAATTCCCGCAGTGTGCTTCCACACCCTTTGAGTACGGTCTTCAAGGCTCGGAGGCCCCAGTCATAGTGTTTCTGCGGCGTGAGGAGCCGGCTCGACAAGGTAAAAACCTCTACAAGCTTACAACCTATCCGTTTGGCATGCTTGAACCCTTCCGTGTACAGGATCACTTCAGCAATCTGGTCATTGTTCGGGGAGGACATAACGACAGGTCGGAAGAGTTGCTTCAAATTGTCCGGAAGCTTGTTGCGCCCGCCGTATCCCTTCCCAGCTGGATTCAATGTAACAAAAATCCCGGCGCTAGGGTCCAGCGGAATAGCTTCATCCAGGACCTGAACCGTCCGATGTCCGCTCTTAAGAGCAGTCTGAATGGGCTGAATTTGCATGGAGACGGCCGACAGGGTTGCTCCTTCCAGTCCTACATATTCATTCAACGAGTTGGGTTATACATTCTAACTAATATAATGGTGAAATAGTAAATAGTTTAGAAGAAGAAAGGGCGATGGCCCCAACGGGAGGAGCCAAAGCCCCCAGCGATCACTCTTTTCTAGGGTTGGTCATTGGTCAGTGGTCAGGGCCTACCAAAAATTTGTTTCAACCAATAGAATCAGTGCTATGGCATCGAGTCAACAATGAATCCCTCTTCCCTCTAATTCTTACATATAGCTCATTGGGTGGACTTGACTAGACAGTGACCTGACACCAAAAGATACATACAGATACAGTAGGTAGTAAAAAAAATTCTGACAAGAATCGCGGACACAGTACTAAAAAAAATCCGACAATCCTTCCAGATACAGTGGTAAAAAAAGTTATGATGACCCTTTCAGATCTAGTAGTAAGAAAAACATTCTAACATGCATTCCAGATAGAAAGGTCGCAAATTTTACTTACGGTTGAATTCGTCGAAACAGCCCCAGGCCCCACATTTGACCAAGCCCACGAATATCCGGCCCATAGACTTCACGTCAATTCCCTGTTAGAAACAAATGCAGAGTCCGGTTTTAGGTCACTAAACTACTGTTCAATATACTGCAAATGAGATAACGTTACCTCATCACAGTTGAATACTAAGACTTGTCTTCCAAGAAGTCCTCCAAGGGCTTTTACCGACTCCGTCTTTCCTGTGCCTGCCGGTCCGTACGGATTCCCTCCAAGTCCCATTTTCATTCCCTGTTAATTCGTAAAAGTGCAAACAATTTTATTTGTAGTAGCTATTTCGTCTGGTGCGACCAAAATCTCACTTGCGTAAGCGTTAGATAGCACTTATCCGTGAGCGGAGTATGCACCAACTTCTGAGCATTTCCCTGGTACTCGTAGGAGTAATTGAACTCGGCATCGGCCATTCGAACGCATGCCACACCCTCATCCTTGATATAAAACCTGTTCAAGCAAGAGTAAGCAGTGAGTTATACTCCTTTTGAGCCCATTTAGTTCCAGGCCATACCGAAGTTGTTTCTGCCAAGTCCAATCATTAACTTTCCCTATTTTCTCCGCAATTAGGACCTCCACAATGTCGATCTCATGAATAATGTCCAGGATTAGCTCCTTGAGCTTGAGCTCGAGGACGCGCGGATTCGGATGATTCTTGTGGATCTCCACGTCAGTGTACGACTCCAGGTCGGTCATTAGTTGGACCAAGTATGACTCGAGCTTCCCCGTTCGAATGGCCTCTTCGCACTTCACGGTAAACATGACCGAGTTACAGAGGGAGAGGATTTGGGATGGATACCGGTCAGGGTCCAGGGTCCCCGACTTGCTCTCTTCCACGCATTCCAAGGTATAGGCCTTGAGAGTGTCCTTCATTTCATTGGCCAGCTCGCTTAGCCAGTTCTGACAATAAGCGTAATAAAGTTGGATGAACTAGAGTAGCAACACGAAAAAAAGTTCTCTCTTGGACTCACCTCAACGATCGTACTGATCTTCACTTTTGATTTCAAGACGACAATCTCCCCTTCCAGTGACTTCATTGCCAGTATGTTCTCAGACTTCTGGTCAAAGTCTACATTGTAGATTCCAGCAAAGAGCTTCTTTAGATGTGCCTGGATTATGCTTGGATTTGTGGACTGGCCCAGGATTTCCAACAAGTCATCATCTCCCAGGAAGTAAAATCGAGGGAAGCCGGATCGCTTGTTCTAAAACAAGTAGCAATGGATTAGAGTACTCTGTGTTGAAATAATTGCAGGCGTACTTGTACACGACGTACCTGAAGAAATTCATTCAGGCTACTCTGGCACCTTCCGAGCTGGTCCAGCATATTCAGGAGCATTGAATGCATGTTGGGAATTTTGCAGAGCGTACTAACTCGGTTCTCAGAGTTAATTGTTGCCATTACACGGCGAAAGTCTCTATCAATCCGTTGGAATCGTGTTTGCTCCATGTCCAGGACACCATGGCTAAAAATGGGCTCCAGGTATATCCACCTAATCAGTAGGAAATCGAATCCAGCGGATTGTAAGCAGACACAACTGACTGAAAACCATGCTTAAGCGTAAATGGAACCTACCGCCTCTGAATCTTATTGAGGCACTGCAAATGATGATCGGTGTCGGTTAGGCGGGATTCCCATCCGGAAATTCTATCCGAAAAGTTGTTAAAGAATTGAGATGACTTCATTGAGTGAAGCAGGCTCTGATTGTCACCAACCTGCGTATTACATTAAATCAATGCTCAACAGCGAAAAGAAACTATTCTCTAAAATTCTTGAATTAATTGACTTACCCTATTTAGCACAGACTTAAAGTCCTCTATGATCACCATCGGATTCTTCTGGGAGTCTAGGATTTCAGAAAGACTGAAGCTGGCCTCCATTTCCCAGACGTCTAACTCATTCAGAGCCTGTCGGACTGTTAGTTCTCCAGTGGCTCGAGTCGTCAATTCCTGTACAAACCTCGTAAAGTAATTCCGCTCCAAGTACAAAACGTTAAAAAAATTCATACCTTAAGCTCCTTGAAGTGAAGGCCAATCTCGTTCCGGACGTCTATAAAGTGCTTGACCTTCAGCTCTCCCAGCGTCTTTACCGGCATCTTAAAGAGCTGGAAGACTTCGAACCAGTGCTTCTCCGAGAAAGTATCCCCACGAATATACTTCAAGTTTGGAATGAGCTTCTACAGATGTGGAGGACAAACGAATAGTATATGAGTATTCCCTGGACTCAAATCCTGCAACTAACCTTGTAGCTCTCAATCTCCTTAATGACGTTCCTCACAAATTCTGTTTTATCCTCAGACTTGAACCGGTCTTCCCAGAGGAGGAGGAACTCCTCCAAGCGATGCGGCTTCGTCCGAAAGATGATCCACTCCTCTTCCAGATACTCCGTGAGCTCGACATGGAAACCCTCCATCTTTACCCAAACGCTCTCAAACACTCTGATCTCGTGGTCAATGTCGGCCGAGGGGTCAGACTCGTTTCCAACGTCGATCCCAAGCTCAGTACACGAGTTCCTGATGGGGGTCAAGAGGCCCAAGTTAGCTCAAAGTCAAACCATTAAGGGCTCAGGGAACTTACAGAAATGCCTTCCTTCTAATCATGATATCCTTCCATTCGATCTTCTTAGTCTTGATGAAGAGCATGAGCTCCGTAAACGTGTCCGCACTCAAGTTCTCCATTTTAGGCTTCAGCTGGTCCCACCGGATCTTAAAGTCCAAGACCTCAGTCATGATCTTAGCAACTTGTGACGTCAGCGTCACCTTCACGGCTCTTATCTACAGAAAATAAATTGGGAGTCAGCTGGAGTTTGAGCCACAGCCGTTCGGTAAATTTAGTAGCTCATACCTGCCGATCAATCACAAACTCATGATTCTCAAGGAGTGAGGTGAAGTTTTCAAAGAGCGTATGGAGCCGGCTCAAATTGATCCGCTCCTTTGACCAAGCCCCAAGGACCTTGTTCTTGTCACCAACTTCCTTAATCGCCAGTCGGATCTACAAGACTCAAAGTTAGGAGGTAAATGGCTTAGTCATGACATTTAAAGTTCAGCTCCGACTTACTGTGTCGGCTGAGGAGATCATGGTTTGCCTCGATTGCTTAGCATCCGAAATGTCATCGATTGACATCGGCTCTCTCTGGAGCTTCTTATTGGAGGATGTGAGGTACTTCTCCAAGGAGGTCGTCTCACTCAGGATTGAATTTTGGAGGAGTGTTGTCAGAATGTCTGCATATTTCCGGTTCAGGAGCTCAATCTCCATCCGGAGGAGCCCAAAATTGATTCGGAAGGGCCCAACGGACTCTTCCGTACTAGAACCAAGGAAACTGCGTTACTGAGCCTGAAATGCATGTATTGCGATATTACGAGAATTACAAGGATATCTGCGTGATTTCTTGTCCCTTGGTTCTGGATACTCGAAAGTTGTTCTCCCAGTCACGCGCGGTTCTCAGGAACCTGACACAGATTGCGTCAACTTCGACCGTTCCCAGAGCCACCCAATCGATAAACTTCTCCTTCCGTTCTAAGAGCTTTCCTATAACTTTCTCACCCCGGAGATAAACTTCCCGGAAACGGTGAATGTTGCTATATTGAAAAGGGTTGAGAAATTATTAGGAATGGTCTCTTACGTCTGGCGTGGAAACTTGTGTATCCGGACAAAGCTTAGCTCCTTACATGTGCATAATGTTTCCAAAGAGCCCTTCAGGATTATCATCATTGACCCCAACGAAACTGAGGGGTAGAGTCACGATCCGATTGACGATTAGCAAGTACTTCATCATGGATTCCGCAAGAGCTGGCTTATACCGGAGCTGATGCTCTCTAAAGTGGGAACACATGAGTGAACCAAGTTTATACTGTTAGCATTCAAAGAGCATGCCCAGGCAAACCCACCTAAAAACGAGCTCAACTGGGATACCCGGGACCCTCGTGTTCAGGAACTCCAATGCCTGGACATAAGAGACTTCCAGTACCTTGTACAGTTGCCGATCCCAGTGAACCTTCCAACTCCGAAGGTTCCGGTATCCCTGTAGTAAAACAGGTTAGTATTACGGAAACACAATTCCGCAGCCCCCTCCAATTTCAGAGTTCAACTCAGATTTTACACATTTTGAATACCTGAGCCTCGACGTCCGACAGCATCTGCCGAACATCACGGAGCGTGTGCTTCCAAGTCTCAAACTTGGCCACGATGTCCACATTGTACAGGCTATAGATCTGAGTGGAACCATAGACTATTGTTAATAGACCAGTCGTTCACGCTGAATTCAGTAGTATTATTAAGGGCTAACCAAATTTCGGTACCTTAGCCTTAATGCTGAAGTGCACTTCGGTGACGTGGTTATTCTGCCGACCTAAATTATGGACAATGTCTTGGAGTCCAACAATGTACCGCCCAACCTGGTTCGGATCCTCCCACCTCAGCTGATCCTGAGAAGAGACAAGCCTGCTGAGGGCCATTGCTGTGTCCAGCAGCATGGGCCGGAGGCAAGGGATCATCCGATCCCCAATCGTATTATGAAAGCAGGCAATCTGGTCCAGCTCGCGGGCCTGTTTCAAAAAGGTGGAGCCCAGGATAACCGTTGCATTGACGGGGTCAGGGACCCGGAACCCCAGCGTGCCCAGCTCATACACGTCATCGATCAGCTTCCTTAGTTCCGGATTATAGTTGACTTGGAGGAGCCGAGAGTCCTCATTAAACTCGATTACTTTTGTAGTATCAAATAGGCTGGAAAAAAGAGATGCTTCGGAATCTGTCATAACTAAATTAAGAACCTTTCCCGAAAACAAATGGGTACGAACCGAAGTTTACTCAGGTCCGTCTGGAGCCATTCATCAAATAATTCACTCTGCATGCGTCGGATTCTACTCCGTGTAGATGAAGCCCGGTCGTATAAATCAGGGAAATCACTCAAGTCCCTCAGGAGGGAGGTACCCAAGTCTAGGATTTGTTTTAGATGGACATCCATTTCCCTAATACTATAAATATCGTTTATGACCTGGGAGTACCCAAAGATATTTGAAGACGGAAACGTCTTGTCATCAAGCCTCTCCCTAAACTCTTCCACTAAGTCTGAGAGGCAGACCAGGAAATGCTCCCGATTTGAATGCAAGTCAAGCATGATTTTCGGCCTCATAAGGATCTCTTCATATCTCTTGAACTCTAGGATCCGCTACAATATAAACAACTTCGTTTAGTCCGGTTGCCGTAAGGCGAGATAAAGATAAGGATTTGGCTGGAATAACTAAAGCAGGTGTACTAGCCCACCTGCATGACTGTCATGTCTTTCTCAAAAGTAGCACGAAATCTTGAAGTAATAGCAGCCTCGACCGGAACCAAACTATGTTCGAAACGATCATAGGCGTTTTCAAAGGACTCATCCGTGATCCTTTTCAGGCAAACAACGTCCAGCTCTGAAAGCAAGGAAAAAAATATTCAAACCGAGTCCTAATGACTAAATTAAATTCGCACGCTCCAGGGCACGAACCTTTCAGATGAAGAAAGCATGTTTTCGGGTACAAAGCCGGACACTCCTTCACTGTCAACACATTTAGGAGTTGCCGATGGATAGTTCGGGCTCGGAGAACGTAAGTAAGTCGAGTCCAGTACGCCGTCATGTCCGGGTTAATGTAAGGTCCCCCGTTGTACTCTCTCCAGGTCGGATCGAATTCAGGCCAGTGGACCCTTGTTAGGTCTCCAGTCATTTCACTCATTTTTCCGCACAGCGCAATTCCCTTTAAAACAAGAAACTCAGTGACGCCTTGGACTCAGGCAGAGAGTAGAAAATATGAAGTTTACCCAAGTCAAGTGCCGCTCAACTACCAGATAATCATCAAGCCAGAGTTTCAAATGTTTCAAGGCTTCCTCGATCTTGTCGATCACAGCAAACGCTAAAGAAAGAGATGAAAAAACGGGGACTCAACATCTGCGGGAACCAATTATTAAATTCTACTGGCACATCGTTCACCGCTCGAATAATAGTATGAAGCGCATCTTTAAAACGCGGTATCTCAAATACATTTTCAAAGTATAGATTAAAATTAGCTCACATATAGCATCAAGAAGGACCCTCAGTCGCTCTTCCGTATAATACCGCTCTCCAAGTTGCCACAAATTTTGCATGGAGAGGCTGATGCCGTCAAAGAGGTCCACCCCGCATGACCAGTCCCTGCAGTGCCTAGAAGGTAAAAAGTAGGGTGTGGATAAAGTAATAAGGTCCCCCTTGACCCTTAGCCCTCAAATCCCGGCTTACTCCAACTCCCTACTGATATCACGGATGGAGGAAAGAGCGGCCTCCACGGCCTTCACAGCCGGCCCAACGGCAGTTAGGCGGGCCTGGGCCCAGTACTCGATCTCATCTGCAATAGTGAAGAACTCTGGGTCCGGGTCCAGCGGGAGGTCTATTTCAAAGGCCGGGATCATCACGTCCTCTGACGTAGAACTCGCCGGATCCGAATCGTACTCCATTTAGAAGACTCAACACAAATACTGGTTAGCACACTGCAGGATGGAAACGGAAGTTGCAGACCGTAGAACCCGGAATAATGAATTTCTTAGCACTCGGAAAACAGAATTTTGATAAGTCAATGTCATCCATCCACTGATCGATACTCCGAATAGAGTGAAGGTGAAAGAGACCTGTCGACTTCTGACAGGTACAGAAGTGTGAGAGTGAGGACGGCCTGTTTGCTTTGTGTTGCAACATATGATGCCATGACAACATGGAGAACTTCCCGCGGAATCATTTGAAAGTCAATGGAGAGTTCTGTAACTCAATTACTCAATGCGAACATATGAACCTTAAATTTTACAGTGTAATAGTTGACCCAGGATAAGAATTCTCAATACTCTCCAATTAGTAAATCTACTTCGCGGATAAAACTACAATTTATCAAAAATAATTGATAACGATTTCCAATGTAAAATGTTGCTGTTGAAAGTTTAAAATAAAAATATAAATAATATTTTTTATTAAATTTAAAAAAAAATTGATAACGAATAACCAATATATAATCCTCTTATATAAGTTAGTCTTTCTTTCACTGTCTGGCGTGTTGGTTTTATTCGTTCTGTAATTGGCCGGTAACG
>JAQFZY010000636.1:0-23701 GCA_034696285.1 Hypogastrura burkilli | reverse complement strand
TATTAGTTTAATACGTAGTACTAACCATGTCTGAGATCGAGAAGGTAGAAGTACTTCCAATTCTTTTGGATGGCACTTTTTTTACAATAAGAAATAAAACAAACGAAAAGGTCACGGCTACGTGCAATAAGAGGCCAGCTTTAATGGATCACTGAAGGCGGCAAGTAATTTTTTGACGCATTTAAAGGCACGTCAATACTTAAATCAATATTTAAAAGACAGTTTCACATGTAAATAATACGTTGTGATTCCTTGTAATGATTGAATTCATAACTTAGTTTTTGCTATTTTTAGCGGGTAACGTAACGGCTAACGCAACTTGGTAGCTTGGTAGGGGAACAGTTAGCGATATTTAAAAAAAAAATCTGTATTTTGTATTTTGGATTTAAAAATACGTATTTTGTTGTCACTGACCTGTATTTTAAATACAGTATTTTGTATTTTCTGGGATTTGTGTATTTTATATTTTATTTTGGAGTAATATTTTTGAATAAAATACATGTATTTTTAAAATACATTTTCAAATATTTTGCGCAACTATGGAGATAGGATAATGTATTCGGATCCCGCCTCTGCTGACGGAGGGAGCGGAAGATTGAAAAGTTAAGCCATTCTATCATACTATACAAGGGATCGTGTAATTAATTGGGCCAAAAAGGGAACTGATATAAAATCACAACAGGTAGCAATTACGAAGTATATCACATATCTTGTTACTTTTGTAAACCTATCTTGTTGACCAAATGCATATGGTCATTAACGATACCGCCTCTAACGTTCAAAGGGCGACGCAATTGATACGCCGTGTATTTATATTTACCGAATTTATATCAGTTGAACTTCGTTCTACGTGTGTGCGCCTTTTGCGAGGTGTGACAATTGGTCACCTCTTAGTATTTAGTCTAAGCCGTATGAACGTAGAATGCAGCAGTGTCTTGTTCCAAGTCTTTCTGGCTCACAATAGAGGTCGTTGAATACACTCAGATTCAAGTCGTGTTTCGAGCTTGTATTCTCTCAATCTCTAAACCTCAATCACGATCCCGATCTGTTATGTAGTCTAGATTCTGAAAGCTTAAAGCCGAGATGACGAGCTCTTTCTCTGATTCCCAACCCCAGTTCATGCTGAACGAATTTACATTATTGGAGATTGGAGTGCTCAGTGTTCAATACTGATTGTCCTATACTCTACGTTTGGTTTGGAATTCGGGATGGATTCTGTTAGCCGGGACGTAACTATGGCCACCTTCATTAGTCGTGAAAGGTTCTGAGTTGTGACCGCTTGCTCTAGCTGGCAAACCGAAACGAACAGATCGCACTCTCGCCCTGCTCTCGACATACCGGCCGGAATCGGAATAGCAACAGGGTGTGCGTTGACTTTTCATTTCATTAATTAAAATTGCAGTTCAACTGATCTAACATTTGCACTTTGCTGCAAGATAATGCGAGCACGATGCAATGTGTACGTATTCAAGTTCTTTCCAAGGAAAATGGATATGTATGTATACGACGCCGTGTAGAGAAAAGTATATGTCCTCTGTTATTGATATTAGGTTGTCAGAATTGATATGCACTATAGCGTACTGGTCAAACTACCATTGAATTGTGACATAAGTTAATGCTGAACCCACTACCGCTTTTATTGGTCTAGCGCCCATTGAATACATCGGACCGATTCGCCATCCTTCCCCAAATGTCGGGCCAAAAATATAATAATCGGTTGCATTAGCTAGTACTTCGCTATTTAAACTACCCTATATTTCGAGCACGAAAGCAAAAAGGGCAGGGCTTCCTTATTATATTTACCTCAACATTTCGCCCTTCGGACTCAGCATGGGTGTTTTTCAAGGACAACGTTGGTTTCCAGCATGTTAAAAGGTCAGTTCACGTCGGAATTTCATCTTCAATTATAAGTAATCAAGACAATACGGGAATTTCCGAGGACGGAACGCCTTTTCGTGCCTAAGGCCAACTTCACGCCCCACCCCTGACTACCTTAATTGTTTCAAGGAAAACAAATGAGTGAGTATTATATGGCGTATAGGTATACTATTTATACTGAGTATATATTCCAGGAACCAACGGAACGGTGGTTTTGTTGCAAAAATTGCTGAGAATGAGCGAAATGAGGACCGGGTTAGAGATATTTGGTTCCGTACCAAGCCTATATGAATAGAAAGGGCTTTAGGTAGGTATTTGGGAAATGAGGGTGTTTCGCTGAGGAGGATGAGTAGATAATTCGAATGAGGACGTAGTGGAAAGGAAGTGAGACGTAGTCTCCATTGCCTTCTCAGGTCGGAGTGGAAGGGAGAGGAAGAGTTCCTTTGATCTCAAATCTGAAGAATCTTTGGAGGATTCTCCTTGGGCCAGGAGTTATATTTTTAATTAAAGGATCCGAATGTAGGATTGGGAGGAACTCCGTGTTTATTGGGGGAGCGTCGTCCGTTCCGGGCCCATTTATATTTGCACCTTCCTAATTTGGGCCTCTGTGCTCGGGCCGCCGATGGGACAGGAGGGAGACTCTGTGGAGCCGGGTCCCGGAGAAAGCCTGTGGTTGAGTGAGTGATGTGAATGATGCGGGAACGGGCCGAACCCTTCCTGACTCCGTGGGCCCGGGATGATGCATGTTTATGGGGACGGGGAGGGCAGGCGGATGGCTGGGAGGATCGTCTTAGTGTTTCCGAAATAGTAGAATGCTTTTAAAAGAAGGAGATCCATTAATAGCGGGGAATGGGCTCGAAGGAGAGAGAAATCCAGCTCGTTTCCAGCTAAGGACGTCGGCCGGGTTCCTGGAGGGCCGGCCAGTCCCGCATTGCGCCCAGATTACGGACTTAGGCCCGACTCATCCCTTCCGGATCGATCCCGAGACTTTTGAGTCAGGGATCCCTCCGAATCGACGAGAGGACTGTAATGATGATTTATCAGGAGGTCCTTTGAGTCGCCTCCTCCCCTGTCCTCAGGACCACAATAGAGATATTGAAATCCGACCACACATTACCAACCAGCTCGGGAAGGAAAAAGGGGATTATATTCCATTCCTATTCCTTCTCTGTTTTTTATTCCGGTTCCCAAGCTCATAGTCTAAGCTCCTCCGACTCGGCTCCTCCGTCTCCAGGCCTCCACGCAGGACTTAAGATCCCGCTCTATAATCCTGATAAATAGGTTGACATCAATTTTTGTATTTTCCCCAGCCCGCTCTGCCGCCGCTCATTCCTGAGGAAGGGTGGATGGGGAGCGAGCTGAAAGGGGAACTCCGTCTGCATGCCCGCTCCGGCTCGAGAACCTCTTTCCGTTTCTCTATTTTGACTATCGATTTCACACTATTCAGATTCAGATGTCCCACGGTCCATTTCTTCCCTTCCTTCCCCGCCTTCTCCTATCCTATTTAGCCCCACTCCGGCCCCACTCCGGCCTCCCGCCGCATCTCTGACTCCGACAAACTTCCGCTCTCCCAATTGTCACCCCTATCCCGGCCCAAATCCAGCCTCGGCCCCAAAACCTTCTTCATCCACTACGTACCGCCGAGCGGGCCCAAACATCGGGGATTAATGACTCCATCAACTCTCTCGTCCCAGACCCTCCAAGAACGGCCCGACCCAGACCACCAATTCCCTAAGTATCCTCACAATCGCACAACAAGCCCATCTCCATCGATCAGGGACCCAAACGTGCCAAACCTTGTGGAGTCTGGTCTGGACCTACGGAGTCCTCGGAGCTCCCTCCCTCCCTCTACCCGGAACTTCTGCCCTTCATTCTCTAGCTTCCCTAAGTCACACCTCTTTGAGAACTTGGAAAGAGGCCTGTAGGACGCCTCTCCGCCTCCACTCATGTAACTGTGTAGATCTCGTTTCCTCGAACTTATGGTACGGGTCAGGCAGGAATCCAATCAGGACAGGAAGGATTGGGATCTCAATAGGATCGTTCCTCCCAAAGTCTCTCGGGCTCAGGCTAGGTTCCAAGCTCAGGAATCTCATACCTCCCTCGGATTCGCTTGTAAAATTACGCCAAGATTTTTCTACGAGGAGTCCCACAGTGCTCCAACTTTCAGTCATATTAAAACTATTGACCATTCGCTTTTTAAATAGGTATTTGTACTTGGAGCTCCGCCAGTGAATTCTGAATAGTATTTACATAATATCAATATCCAGAGATATTAATTATATGTACGTAGGATCATACATAGAAGTGAGACTAAGTATTTAGTACTTCTAACATGAGTACAATCGAAATTTTTGATGGCTCTTCCGTCCGTCAACGCGCTTCCCATATGAGGGCCGAACATTCCTATCTGGGCGCTTTTGAGTCTTAAACGGTGATTTCTAATAGGGCTAAGGTGCTTGAGGATTTTGTCCCACAAGGACTAGTCAAGAATGTAAAAAGAATTCGCTCTTGCCCACTGATAAATCGATCTTTGTGTTTATTTATTTTGATTATAAATATTAAACGCATTTGGCTAGTATCAATGAGCATCGTTGGCTGCGTCTGGGCTTCATTAGTTCTTTCTCTAGGAATAGAAATTCCTACTATTAGGAACGCGTCATGAAGTTTCCTGAAAAGGTTAAAGAACAAACAAAGAGAAAACTTTAAATTGAGCTAGCACATCTTCGCTCTTCGTGTTTTTGAAGATAGACTGGGACATTGACGTTGCATTGTGAGTAAATTGTCAGTTTGATGTGTGTACTTACTCGTAATACCAGAAGTCTAGTCTCAATATTGACTGGTGGGTACTCTCCCAAATTATTCAGTTCTAATACTGATGTCAGTTTAATAATGTAAACTTCATAGCACATAGTTACACCACAACATAACATACGTCAGGATATAATTTGGCAATACTGTATGTACTTCTAGTCGTCCGCTTGCCCTTGTGGAAATAATCCTACCCCGCATGCGTCTGACCGTATGGAACTTGGCCTTATGGACCCAAATCCTGTCAACTATTAGGAAAGCAAAGTATTTCTTTGTTCCAGAAACTCGCCATTTCGCACGTATCACTACATTCATTACTAAATACATTCATTAATTCCTTGTAATTTTTAAGTATGGGATACAAGCCCGCCCATCCATGATGAGCTTGAGCTGGAGCCCCAATTCTCGAACATATATACATATGTTAGTTAGTCTCTGGAATATGGCTGGGCTGCCCACACCACAAAGCATATTTACGTTTATTTTTGCCTTTCAACTTAAACCGGAGTTTCCGTGAGGTATTCTGATTTCTGATGGACTCTGAATGTGTTCTGTGCTTCTCGGTCGGAAGCTTGAGTGGTGGACTTGTAGAGAAAAAGATTGTTCACCTTCTGATGTAAGATCTTGAGTGTGAGCTGGAGCCTGTTGTAGTTTGTAGTTCTAATCTCCGAGATGGGATGGTAATTCTGTTCCTCCATTGTTGGGAATAGGCAGTAACCATTATCTCTGGCTCGGATTAGAATTATAAGTACGAAGCTAAACCTATGATTTAAGAGAAAAGGTGGGAAAGGTTTGGGTGGCGTTTGTCGTGGGGTGCTGGGGGGGATCTACATATGTAGGACTATTAGGATTAGTAGGAGTATTGGAATAGCATGGAGGACGAGGGCTGGGTCGGGAGGGAGGCAGGCGGGCCTGCCTGTAAGGTGAAAATGTGGGAGGATTGGGCCTAGTTGTTTTTTATCAGGAGGGACATCCCGCAGAGTTGACCCTTGTCATGGATCCTTTTTTCTGAGAGACTCATCTCCCTGGCCTGTATCAGCTTACAGAACTACGGCATTCCAACATCTATTTGACAGATTTATCGCCACTGATTAACAATACAGATTGCGTTTTTTAAAATAAATCCCCATTGATTTATTTCATATAAAAAGGATGCCTGAAATGTGTATGGGCATTAGAAGACCAATGACCATATTACTTGAGGATTCCTGCCCTCTTCCTCATGCACATCAGCCCTCCGACCAGCCAGCCTCCTTTTACATCTCTCCTAGCCGATTATTCATGCCACTTCCCCTATAAATCCTCCCTTCTTGACCGCCACATTTCTTCCTTCCCTCAAATCCTGTCACTCCCGATGAAGAGAGGGTCTCTAATTCGGATCTACCTGTGGCTTCGAAAGCCCTCCACTCTGGATCTGATTAGGGCACTCTACCATAATCCCAGCCCTCTCCCCTTCCCACCACTCACTCTGACACAGAATCAATAGGCCCTTCCCCACCCACCAACACCCCGACTAGCCCACTAGAGCCTAATGGGGATCAAATGACGGACTCCCGAACTTCTACCCGCTCTCTGACCCCAAGGCGGCTCTTAGACTCCGGTAGTCCCAACTACGCAGCCCTGCTCCGGGTACTATGTATGTATCAAGTAGAGGTGAGGACCTGGGGACCCTCGTCCTACCTGGTCCTACCAGTCCTACCAACCTCACACCCACATCCTTCCTTTCACAATCAAGCACATACCTATGTATATGTACATATGTATATGTATGTACTATTACTATGTAGGTATCTATGTATCTACATACATCATACATATACAATGTACTATGTAGTAGTACTTGTATGTATGTACTTTCACAGGGAAGTTCCCCTTGAGCTCCTCGGATTTAGTTAAGCTGACGCATTCGTTCTTGACTAGGCCCTAGTCCTAGCGTCAAGTCTGAGGGAAATCATGGGAACTGAAGCCGAACCCTGCTGGCCTGGAGTCTGATCCTCCGTGCTGACTAGGTACTACAGAAGGTGACGGGCTCCTGAAAGTTCCCTAGAATGGTTTTGTATTGGGAGGACGACGGCGTGCGGATTTTAGGCAGCATGATCATTTTGGGATGTGGTGGGATGCGAGATAGGATGTCCCATTCTACGTATGTACATATATGTATGTATGTCCGTAGTAATATCTATGTGGTAATATCTGAGTGTAGAGACTATCCCTCCTTCCATTCTTGAGGCCGGAATGTCTGAGTCCGGTCAGGATTAGAGACCGGGCTGTGGCCGGAGGGTGGCCGGAGAGGTGGCCGAGGTCTCTCCAGTCATCCAGCTCAGTCCACCGCTTTGGATAAGAAGAAATGGATTAGGAGGTCGTGAGAGGATGACGCGTGTCCTCATGTCACAAGCTCTTATCTCTCTCCTCGCCCAGTCTCCTTATGACTCCCACCCAACCTATGGCCCATTCATGATCTGGGCCCGGTCCTCCCGATGGAGGCTCTCCATCCACCTACTCCTCGGATGGGTCCGTCAGATGACCAGCAGAGGACTAGACCTCAGCCCGGTCCCCCCTCAATACATTCTTTGATAGGACCATTGACTTGAGGAGGATCTCCAGGAATGTCTCCAGGTCCATCTCTCTCCCCGTCCCGTCCTGCTGGAGGGCGGGTAGGGGCCGGGGAAGGAGGAGAGAAAGCGGGCAGTCCCCGTCCCGCCTAGGCTGGGAGGAGAGAAAGCGGGCACAGTCCCCGTCCCGCCTAGGCTGGGAAGAGCTCCAGGACTCCTCTCCCGATCTCGGACTCGGGACTCAGCCATCTCCGGTCATCTCTCACTGTTCGGCCAGCAGGAGCAGGAAGGTGGAGGAAGAGCGGGGCGAGGGCTCATTTGAACTTCCCAACCTCACTTGGGTCCGGAATGGGAGAGGCGACATGTTTCCCGTCCCCTTCCCGAGCCCCTTCACTTGATTTACGTATTTAGGAAAGAAAGTCCTTTTTAACCTCATAATCTCTGTTTCTTATCATCGGGACAGATGTCTGGCTCAACTTTATTGTTATTACGGGAGAGGAGGCTAGGCATATTTTAATGCACATGTGGAGCCGGGAGAGGGTCGGTCCAGGCCAGAGCAATAATTAAGGAGGGAAACGACGTATAGGAAGGAAGGAAGGACCCCATGTCTCAGCTCCCAGCAGCCAGCCAGCCTAGGACTAGCTAGGACTAGCTAGGTAAGTTGGTTCTAAGTTAGGGCGGGCATGGCAGGTTCCCGTCCCGGGCAGGCAGGTTGATGGTCTGGATTCAACAACAGGTTTCTCCTTATCTCCCCCTCTACTACTCAATCGTCCCACCTTCCCCGCTCCGGTCACCTCCACAGACCACAATCCACTCGTGCATGACCAACCCAATTTTCCAGCATTCCCTAAGTGTGCTCAGTCACTAAGTAGGCGGCTTATTGATTCCGCCTCAATGAGCCTGGGACTCACTCCCAATCACTCCCACCCGCCGCCCAACCTCCCTACCTACCGTCAACACCATTCTGATCCCAAGACTTGAGACAAGGGAATTGGCTATCCACATTATCCTCCGTACTCTCCCTTCTCGGTCCTGTTTGAAGTGGGAGACATATATGTAGTGTTGGGATTGGGCCCATGACCCATCATTCCGTACTCTGTCCCATCCTTCTTGCCTCACACCTCATGCACATGGTCCATACTGAGCTCTAATGCTCCGAGAATCAATCCCCGCGTTCGTTCTCAGAAAGGACGGAGACTGGAAACTGGGATTTACCTAATTCAGGGATGGGTTGGATCTTGGATCTCGGACCCCAGTAGTACTCAATTGTCGGTAAACACAGGAGTTTGGAATGCGTAAATCAGAAGTAGGTAGGTACAGGGAATTGAAAATCCCGAACCTGATTCTCTACCTATTCATTCACTTTTGTTGTGTCCCTAAAGTTTGACTGTGTAAGGTTCCACTGCAAATCGCTCCCGTTAACTATGTATCTCTCTGGATTCATACAGATCTTTATTACTTGCGCAATACGCGATATAAGGATCTGTTAGTAGAGTTACAGAATCGGTCAAACACATCGGTGGGACTTACCCTCCTTAGGATGGAGGCATGCATGGATGCATTATACATAGGATTCCCAGGCTACTTTAAAAAAATAACAGCCCTTTCGAGGGTTTGTTAGTAAGAAAGTTATTGAGCTTGAAGAAGGCCAAGAGTAGTTTAAATGGAGTTAACAGGCCACTGGACTGGCTGGACAGCAGGGAAATGTCCTGGAGCCGAGATCCCGGACAGTACGTGGAGATGTGAAGCAGAAGGGGATTGTTCCTTCTTGACCATATTTCATGCTATGTTTGCCTCCTACTTCGAAGGTCCATACCCTCATATGAGTCAAGCAGGAAGGGGGCAGTTTTTCTGAGCATTTTTATTATATGTAGCATAGCTCGTGTGATCTTTCTGGAGCCGCGCCGAATTCAAACAGCTAGAACTATCATCGGCTTGGAGCGGAATAATTATTCTGGTGATCTCTGGGAACAGGAAATAGGAAGCTAGGTACTTAATGAAGGATTGAGGTGTATTATAGCGTCGTGAGGATCTGGTTCCCGGAATAGGAAGTTCATTGGAGGAGCGGAGGACTGAGGAATTGGTAATGGGCCCATAGGCCTCTTCGGCTACTTCTCTATTGTCTCCCCACTATTTGGGAGTATATGGTTTGCGGATGTGCTCAAAAGCGAAATCCTCCAAGGAAATCCCATTTGGAGCTCTAGATCGTATAAATTATATAGGGCCTGTATCGGAGAGAATATTATCTGGCTATATTTGTATTATGAAACTACTAATAAGAATAGGGAGGGAGACGGAGGAGGGTGGGAGATCTGGGATTTGTTTATGGAGAGATGGAGGGGATCCTCGGTATGGATCCAGACAGGCCATGTACATACATAGTAGGAGCCTGGATCCAATAAAGTGTAAATGTTCTTTCATAGTTGGGGAACCCAGTTCTGGTGAAGTGAATAAAGAGAAAAGAAGGAGAGGAAAATAACTCATGAATATTCATGTCTACTATTCCCCGTAACTTTCCTCGCCCTCCTCTGGTGCGGCGGGCTTTAGGACGGGACGCTTTCTCGGGCTGGCTACAGGCAGCCAGGAGCCGAGCCAAGGATCATATTGAGGTTTCCCCTCCCTCTCCAACCAAGAACCTCGGCTGAGTGGGACCTAGCCAGGACCTAGCCAGGACCTAGCCAGGACCTAGCCAGGACCTAGCCAGGACCTAGCCAGGACCTAGCCAGGACCTACCCGGCTCCAGTCCTTCATCGGCCCCCACTTTCTCCATCTTTAGCCAGAGCCTCCTCAGGCCTGAGTCAGGCCCGCTCATTAGCCGAGCCCGGACTCCGGGACAGCCGGCGGAAGGAGGCCATCCGGATTCGGCTCAAAGGCCTTCCTGGCTCACCAACTGACCGTCTCAGGTCCGCCTACGGACTCCCCCTAATAAATCACTCTCACTTTGAGGGACAGAGCCTTCTTTCCTCCTAGAATCTAATCCGCTAATTAGGATAGCTGTCCGTCCGGGACTCGGCCCACTTGGACCCACTCTCGAATCCACTCCTGCCCATTACGTACGTACGTACGTTAGGGAAGGAAGCGGTAGACGCTGAACGAAGAATGGGCTGCTGGGGCCGGAACGGACCTACTCCCCCTCGGCCAGGTATTTAAGTGAGATGTTGGTGGATCGGGACTGAGGGCCCATAGGAGTCCCTAGGCCTCAGAATGGAGGGAGGATGATGATGGTCCAGAGGATGGTCCAGAGGATGGTCTAGAGGATGGTCCAGAGGATGGTCTAGGGGATGGTCCAGAGGATGGGAAAAGATCAAAGAGAGAAATGTGTATAGTTATCACTCAAAAAAATGACATCGAGCTCAAAGACAGATTTCCAAAATAAGATGGATGACGTGAGCAATTAATTTTTCTTTTGAGATGCTCGATTTTCTCCGGCCGCCGCTCTTTGTTTCATCTGGAAAGGGCAGAGACCAACTACTGTAGTAATTTGGAGCCAAGACTCAGTTCGGCTCCCGCCTCCTCCAACTTTCCTCATTCCTCCCTCCTATATTTGTACTTCTGACAAATTATGCAGTGGGCCGAGGTGTGAAAGTGGAAATAATGGGCTGGACAGGGGCCTGTCTGAGCATTAGTTGGGCCCCGAACGGGCCCAGGCCTCTTCCCAGACTGCTCAGTCAACGCTCTTGCGGGGAGGGATGGGGAGGGGAGGATATGGGAGTAATTATTCTGGAGTCCAGGAGGACCCTTCTGCGGGCGGGGACAGTCTGACTGGGCTCGCCTTGAGAAGAGGCTCTTTCTGTCCTTGGGCCCGTCTCCCCTCCGTCCCGTCATTTCACTAGAGCCCGTACTTGTTCCGATCTCTTTTTAATAAATTAAGAATAAATGGATGACCTAGGAGGCAGGCCCAGGGAGGCCCAGGCAGGCCCAGGCAGGCCTCTGATTAGAGACCGAGGAGATGAGAGAGAGGGAGGGAGCTGAACAAATAATTTGATTAGTACGAGATAGTTGGGCCCTGCTACATAGTAGATCCCCGGATGAGGGTGGATGGGCCGGGAGAGGAGCAATTGATGAACTTTTTAAAAACATGAGTGGAGGATGGAGGAATTAAAAGGACGGAAGGAAGGATTGTAATCAAAAGAACTATCTTTTTATTTTAATGAATTTTGGGATCGTGAAAGGAGACGAGATCAGAGGACTTTGGTGGGAGAGGAATAGAGAGGCTTTCTGGCAGAGATCAAAAGACAAGTCGTCTTCTCGCTCCGGCCCCGTCTCTCCCTCAAAAGACGGGCTTCACTCGAGCCAGCAGTAGCCAGGAGCGGAGCGGGCCAGAAATACAGCGAGGGTCCTTTCTCGGATTCTCGAGTCGGATGCCCATTTCCCAGTCCGTGGCTCCGAGGCGAGGCCGGATCCCTCTCAACCCCACGCTAATGGCACAGGCCAGCCACCACCAGCCTCGCCTCCCCATCCCAAATCTTACACACAAATCTCTTGACTCAATTATTTCATGCTCAACCCAATCCCGGATCTCTGATGAGCCTCTCTCATGCCCGCCCAAGGCCCTGAGCCCACATGTCAAGTCCGCCCATGACCCTTCCTTCCTCCAGCCCGCGCCGAGCCGAACGGCCCTGACCGTGGACGGGTCCCTCATTGGGCCCGGCCTCCTTCCCTCGGAGCCTCAAGACTCTTTATGGCTCTCTATAATGGTCCCTAATGATAATTATGGATTCGAGGAAGGCCTAAGGAGGAGGCTTATTGAGGAGTGAGTCAGGCCCAAAGGATCCCTTAATTGTGGACAATAATAATAAATATTTATTGCGTATTCGGGAGAAGGATAATTTTTGGACTCGGCGGGGTCCCGCTCACGGGTCGGCGTAATGAGGGACTGGTGGACTGCTTAGGGTCTCTTTCCCCGACTTTCCTTGGACGGGGTCTGGTGGGCATGACCTGGAGCCTGCCCCTCCTCAACCCGAGGACAAGGTCTTAATGGGAGGACCCAATCACACTTCGACTCGAGTGTAGCCCCAAGTCAGGAATTGATGACAAGTAATTGTGAGGAGCGGAGGAGAAAGGGAAGCATGAGTCAAAGGGAGCCCATGGCTCCCGGCGGCACCGTCCTTTTAATAAGGAAAAAAGTGAATGATTGCATAGGAAGCCATCAGTCACTGGGCTTGACATTGGCTCATTCGATTTTCCGTCTCCGAGGTCTAGCTTCCTCCGCGGCGTGGGGAGAGGACGGCACAGTAGTCAGTCGGCCCGTTTAGGCCCGTCCGGCCTGGCCGGCCCATCATCAATTAGAGTAGGATCTCCAAGGAGCTTTTTTGTTGTAATCAAAGAAATTCTTTCATTGATTTCCGCGGCCTGCTTGGCCCGTGAATAATTAAAAAGATCTTGAAGAGCTGGTGGTGGTATGATGAGCGTCGGGATCCTCTTCCCGTCCCTCTCTCTGTCACCGCATGAGCATAGCGGCGGGCATGATGATGGGGACCCCCTTTATTACGGCTCTCCTCTGTAAAAAATCTAATTGCTCATAATTGGATCTATGCGGTAATCATTTGGACTGACTGGGAGCTCCGTGGTTCTCTGGCTCCCTCTGGCCTTCCTCTTCTGCTCCTGCCTAGGCAGCAGGGAAGGACCATATGCCCCCAACCACCAGAAATACTGCGGAAGGAGACAAAGGAAGGGCCGGGACCGATGGGCCTCATATTTATTCTGTGACATTAAGATGGCCCGAGTCTTGGGTCCAGGTGAATGGGAGGACCCAAACTCATCTCTTTACTACGATTTCAGATCCCATTCTCTTAGAGCGACAAGCACACCCCCGCTGATCATTTTATATTACGTCCAACAGAGGAAATCCGATACGAGGACGGAGGAGAGGAGACAGCCACTACTAGAAGGGATCTTGACAGGGATCTTATTGAACAAAAATCCTCCAGTTCCCTCCTTTGGTCCCCTGATTTGTGGGAAGACGGGATCCCATAGCTCTTCTTGTCAATTGGACATGTATTATCCGACTCGGACTCTGATTTGCATGAAATTGCATTTCTCGACCAGGTCCCTTCCACTCTAGGATATTCTAGGATAGGGCCAGCTCTCATGTCTAGCCCTCATTACGGGCCGGGGCTCAGATCGGAACTAATTGATGAAATATCGGGACTCGGACTGCTCAGCGGGGAGCCAACCCACACTCCCACTCCACGCTAACTTCAGCTCCAATTAAAGAGGGGCCAGACTGGGTCCCTCCAGCCGGATGCCCCCATCTAACCTCGATAAGGCCCCCATAAGTCCCACTCTATGCTAACCCCAGAAAGTCCCAAAGGATCAACACCGCCAATATCCTCCCTCCGATCAAGCCTCCGCCCTATTTGGCTTTATCTACAGATGGGCCGGATCCCGAAGGCCAGTAATAATGAGTCCTCAAGCCATCTTCTCTGGCAGAGTGAGTGGGGACAGCTCATTGAAGATGGTCATACGTAGATACATATGCATGTATCTACGTATGCATGTAGATGAGCCGAAGAGGGAGTCCTGGAACCGGTCGGTCCCTGCTTCCGGACCTTATGCTGGAGAGCTGAGTCTCTTCCTAGTAGTCTGCCTGGAATGTAATGATAGGCTTGGTGGGACCATAAAGTCGGACCAGTATCTGGACGGGCTCTGTGGAACCCAGAATTGGCAATAAACCAAAGATCCTCCCGTCCCACCGCCGCGCCGCCCCCTCCAAATAGGTGTGGGCCTCAGAGTCCGAGCCCAATAATGCAGGTAGGCCTAAGTGCCCGGCTGGACTGGACTGGACCCGCTCTCTCCCTCATAAAGGAGAACGGAGGGTTTCGGCTGGCTAAATCTCTCCACCATTAGTTTGGTCAGCCCCTAATGTCTTTCCCTCATATTGGCCCACTCTTACCCAAGAGTTCTTTTTATCTCACACAGCAGACTCATATTCTCCCACTCCCCCGAATCCGAGCCCAATCTTCCCTTACCAGCAGCACCAGCCCAAGGTCTTAATTCGGGCCCAGTATGTAGTGGTGCTGGTGGTGGTGGTGGTGGCTCTTTACGACAAATCAATGCTTATATGGGCCCGACGAGGCAGGCGAGGATGGGAGCGGACTTGGAGTCCTGGGCCCGCCCGGCCTTCTCTCGTCCCCATTAATTAGCAGTCTGTTGATAGATCGGCTCATAAAATGAGGACCCAAGTTTCCACTCTTCCTCATCCTCTCCCTCCTCGCCTACAAGTCCGGAATATACGAGTCCTCTCAGATTGAGCTCCCCAAGAGCCACTCCAGAAATGGGCTCCCATTAGGCCACCACCGATCCAAGGAATCCCCTCACTCGGTCAACTCAGGAACTCTAGCAGACGGCTTAAAATATGTTGGATCTGGCTATAAGATCTGACCCAGGATCTGGCCAAGGAACCGGAGGAATATTCCGTCTCGCCGCACCTGCCTCTCTCCTGGACAAGTCGGAGGGGACGTGAATGGAGATCCCGGGAGTTGGGTGGGAGTCCACTAACCCTAATTCCTCCTCGTATGGTCAAAGGGCAATTCGTCCATTACCCAAATTATTGTTTGGGCTAAGTATGGGTCTGGTAGAATTGCCATGGAGTCCGACGCCCGGAGCTCCCTGTTCAGATTTAAGGACATTAGGGATATTGGGAGGGGAGTCGAGTTGCGACAAACATATAAATGGGGCTGAGTTCTGAGTTATTAGGACGGAGAGCGGTAGTTAGGAGGAGGCATGACCACGTACCTGCCTCAGCCTCACTTCTCATCTTTATTCTTTATTGTTCCCCAAATGGATCTTGGGGAACATGAAGAATTTTAACTGCTAATGGCTCTCTCACTTCTATGTATTTCATTAGGAGGCTATAATTATTGTGGACGCTCATTTGGCGGAGTGATAGGCTGAGGAGTACATGGTGCCTCCCTTACATTTATCCTTTCCCTAAAATACCCGAAAACGAATGCCTATGGAAGTGTGAGTTCTTGGGATCTCGAGTTTTTAGGACTTAGGTGTGAAGAACTGAGCCTGTTCCTGTCCAGGTGAGGAGGAGTGGGTGGACGGAATACGGAATGCGGTCTGCGGCCCAATGGTCGGGGATTACTCCTAAACTATGTTTACGTGATTATTGCTCCTGCATTTTGGGTACAAATTACCATTAGCATTCCCACTCTAACCTCATCCTGTCAATGTAGCGAGGAAATGTGAAAACTGGGATCCCCATTCTCCACGAATATCTGTTACAGGCTCCCAAGGAATGAAATTAAATTAATAGCCCTGAGGAAGAGGAAAGAGGGGCCTGAATGCGGACTCCCCATCTCTCCATGCTAGAGGCCCATCTCGCATATCCACCCCACCCCACCCAATGGACTAGAAACTTCAGTCCTTGAGCCGAGGCCCAAGTATTGGCTAACTGATATCAGCTAGTCAGTCAGTCCCTTGGCCCATCTCCATCAAGTGGGCCAAATGAGTGAGGGGGGGGGGGGGGATCCTTTCTCGGGGCCGAAGAGGGGGACTCGGGTTGGGGCTGGAGACAACAGGTGATATTGGATATGCGGAGTCCCGGGCACTCAACTCCCCGAATTTCCATCTCCACCTCATTTCCAGACTCCCCCTTTGTCTTGACATGGGACAGGGCCTAATGTATGCTTCTCACTCATTTCCTAAGCATTCCTCCCTCCGTTTAGCCCTCCCCAATCCATTGGCTCCCAATCCCACCGAATCTCCATATCAAGAGAATCCTAATTTATGCACGCATATTAAAGAGGACCAAGTACGTGGAGGAGAGGGAGTCCGTTCCTTGGGAACCTAATTCCCTCCGATCAACCCCTATTCTATTTATTGGGAATCCCTCGTACTCATTCCGAGTAATAATAATTATTACAGCTGGCCCGCTCGCAACTCCTTTCTCACCCTTAGCCCTTCCTTGGCCCGCTTTGTTCCTGTCCCTATCCAGGCCCGCTATTTACATATAATGTATTCGCCAAGACTCATTTGAATATCTCTCCCGTACTCATTCAGGCATTTTGAATGGAGCCTGCCTGGTGTCCGGCTCTCTCAATCTTATCCCCAGCAGCCTACCATCCCTCCTTTCCACAGACCAAAAGCTTCAATCACTCCAAAACATTCAATTCCAGCTCAGTGAGAATTTGCAAGATTCACTGAACTTGTCGCCCTAACGGTCTCTTTCAATGGAACGTATTGTAAGGACTGCAAATGGTCCCGGCTTTGATCCCATTCACATGTAAAGGGTCAAAGTCCGGAACAGGAACCAGAAGAGTAGCACATACAGTGAGTACCCGATTTTTCAGCTAATTAATACATAGAGTATGACCAGGTATAACTGAATCAACTCGTCGCTAACTTTATCCGACATAGTTCGATTAAAGAGAACACGTTTCCGCCAAGCCTCTAATTTCATGACCGCATACTAACTAATATGCCTGTAATTCAACACTGCAGACATATGTACACAGTGAAACATTACTGCCTTTGGCTATCATCTAAGACTACCGAAAGAATATCCAAACTTCCTCGAAAGATAAGCTTAATTCAACCGAACTTACTTTCAGCGCATTTTCCTCCAAATTCTCCAAAAATATTCGCAACAATTTTGGAATAAAAACATGCGGTTACGTAGTACAAAAGTGCATAATCTAACGAAAAGGGTCAAAAACCTAATTTTTGAGGTTATCCGGCGAATTCGATGTTCGCAGGATTAAGACTTTCGCCTTCTGCGTTTCACCTTGTCGAATTCTCAAAGTTCGTTTGGTTAGGCTAAGTTTAACCACGATAGGCCATTGTTGCAACCTAACCGAACATTAATTGATAAAATTATACAATCATCGGTGGCAACTAGTTAACAATTTTCTTTAAATCAGGTCAAATTACGTTATGGTCTACTCACATTGTATTTCGAGGGGATATGAGAATATTGTGGTGAGTTTACTTATAAGCGCCAGAATTTCAGTTTTGCATTATAGATTATCCAATTACAAAATGTCCGTCGTCGGACTAGTAACTCCAATCCAGGTTAGGGCTCTGCCAGTCAGTGGCCCAGTCTCAGGAGCCGTGAGGCTCGTCTACTTTCATTCTCAGGAGCCGAAAGTTTTGTCCGGTCCAAGACGTGGAGCCGCTCGCGAGCCGGGCGGACCAAAATATGCCCGCCAACTTGACCAGACTTAGACAGTTGGGGAACAGAAGACGGAGCCAAAAGTCAGTTGAATAGAACTTATTTTTTTGAACTGGTTGGAAAGAATTATAGAAAGAATTCCGATTCCCTGACCCCACTGATCCGCGCGATGACTGAAGTTTGATACGGTCCGCCAAGTTGGTCTACCGCCAGCTTGGATCGCGCGGGGCCCTGTCCCAGTTTTTTTTACATCTTTGTTGAGTCGTAAGGAACAATAAATTGCACATTCTCTACACCGTATGAGATGGAGGAGGGGGGGAGCTCTTGTTCCGGCGTAAAAGGGTCCTACTGTGGTCTGTGGTCAGTGTTTCGAGTATTTATCAAGTGATAAATACCACCCCGATGAAAAGTGTATTTTTATCACTTTTTATCCGAGGGGTTTACTGATAAAAAGTGATAAAAACTATTTTAAGGAAAAATCGAGTTGTAGTAAGTTTGAGAGAGTGGAAATAAAGAGTGAAAACTAGCCCGGGGTTTCAATTAGGTCTGTAATGTTTCAGAGAATCGCAATGGTATCGGGTGCGGCATGACTAAAGTGTACAGATAACAGATATATAAACAGACTACAGACGCCTGGTTTCTCTCGTTTCGGCCGTCTGACTTGTGGTGGTACGCGAGGGCTATCCCGGCTCAGTTTTAGAGAGTTGATCGACTATTTGACAAGAAATTTCAGGTTTAATTATTTGAATTGACAAATAATTAATGGACTCCTATAGTAGTGAATTACAGCTAAAAAGTAAACAGGTAGTTGAGAAAACGTAGTTGTAGCCAAAAATCACTTTTTATCAGTAAACGATAAAAAGTGATGAAACATGTGCAAAGTCGAAACACTGACTGTGGTTGTGTAGTTACGGCTACTGCAAATACCATAATACCCATTTCACCCCGTCTTCGTTTAGTCGAATCTACTCGAATTGTCAACTGTTCAAACCTATGCTCCCATTAACATGGGAGCTCATATCCGTCTCCAACCCCTTCTTTCCTGTCTCGATTTTCGTGTTGGGGATTAATAGTGGAGGCTGTCTATGTGTATTATCCATTTATTTGGTAATAACCGGATAATAATATCATGATAGGAATCACCAAAATTCAAATGCCAGCTTATAGCCTTATGTGAACCGAAACGTCACGCGGAACACACGGGAAAGTTATAGCCAAGTCCGCGAACCGTTCGACATGGGTGGATCCACACTACTTGACTACCATCTCATAACTAGTTTTTGAGTGAGTTGGCTTGCTCTATTATATTGCCAAGATCCGCGTTTGGAAGTCGTTCGTCTTGAACTAACGAACACTTCGTAATTAACATCAACTCGAATGGATCATTCGAGGGTTTTGAAAGAGAATGGGGCCGAGGTATGTCTCTGGACGTGGACAGACTCTAGCACGCACTCTCGTCCACGGACATTATGACCTTCCTACAAATTAGTCCTGCTGCATAAGGGGGAGCTGAACCGGCCTCCGATTTGAGATTGTCTTGGTCCCATAATAGCATAAGCAAAAGGGCTCCAGTACTTTATGGGGAGACTCTAAGGTTTCCATGGGCTCTTGTGGGTGTGGGTTGAAGGGCTCTGAAGCGCCTTGTCTCGTCGTCTACTTCCGTTGGGGCGGATGGGGAGGGTAGGAGAAGGGCTGGAAAGGGGCCCAACTGAGGCCAAGGTGTCCTTGGAGCAGTAATTCGTTTCTGGCTCGCCTCCTCACTCCGCTGCTGCCGGTCGGTCGCTGCTGGTGCTGGTAGAGTGACTAAAGTGTGGAGGCCCGTATACTATTAGCTAATTCGCGTGAGGGCTGAATGGAGGGGGAGCAGGGGTAGGACCTTCTGCTGCTATGCTGGCTGGAGGAGTGGATGAATTGAGGTTGTTAAAGAAAAGGGTCTGTTCTTGGGGTGAATCAGCTATTTCTCTCAATTCCACTTAATAATAACTCACTTGCTCAGTGGAAAGTGGGCAGGAAGAAAGGAGGGCGACAAATGTTTGATCAATTGGAGGATTCTGGGTTCTGGCCGGGCTGGCTGAAGGGATTGGGCTGGTCCAGTCCGGAGGGACGTCCATGGGTACCTGTGGCTTCATGGCCTGCCTCAGATCCACTCCAGTTAGCTCAAGGAGCATTGTCTTCCTCCGGACTCAGCCAAGTGTGTAGCACAGTGTGTAGCACAGTGTGTAGCACAGTGTTGACTCGGCCCGTCCGCTGAGGGACGACTCCACCAAGGCATTGCAATGCCACCCAAATCCTCCCAGTCAAAAGACTAAACAAATTAACGCCATTCTCACATGACGAATGAATTCCTTTCTTCTCTCCTCCTCTCCTCGGCCCATTCTTCCCACCACCCAGCCCCATCTTCACCTTGGGAAAGTGGAACAGATGGAAGGAGGCCGGGAATCGATCCGGGGCCCAGAAACAATAACTCCGAGCCCCACCCAGAGGGACCGGGAGGCGAGGGACAATGCAGGTCATCCCAACTGGGGACAACGGGATCTTGGGAACGTGACCCGGCCTGAGTGAGAGGGCCGAGTGGGGGTGATCCCTCAATAGCCCGCCCAACCTCTCGATAGGGACCCATTATTGGGAGAGAGGAGGGGTCGGGCCCCGTCCACACCTTGGTTGGGTGGGTGGGGAGGCTGTCAAACCTATCAAAGAGATAGGTTTGATAGGACCGAGCCACATGAAATCTGGCCGGCGGAAGTGGGTAATAGGTTGTCTGCACGAGAACTAGCATGATTCCTCCACATTTGAGGGGAAGATCCGAGCCCGGACTCCTGCTCTTCTGACCGTGCAGTGGTTTGGGCGTCTTGGCTGGTCAGTAGTGGCGTCTGGGCAGGCCCCCGCCCTTACCCAGAGCACTCCTCAATAACCTTAGAGCACGGAGGAGAGCTCAGATTGTTCCACAAAGTAGGATACGCTCTTCCTTCACCTTCGTGATGGGCCCGTAGCTGGGCTTAGCTGGGCTCACAAATTTATTGTGTCCATTAGCCGGAACGTGAAACATTTAGCCTATGCATAGGACCGTAAAGTCCCTATTGTGAATATCAAATTATGGTGGTGGTGGCTGGTATAGGCCCTCACTACATATAATTATTGACTTGTTAGAGGAAGGGGCAGGTGGGGTGGGAGAGGGGGGCTGGTGGCAACAGGTCTCCTATTGCCCCCAATTGATTAATCGAGGCCTGATCACTGGGCCGGAAAGGAGGCAGCCCAAAGATAGGAGCTAGCTGGATTTGGGGTGAAACGGCAGAAGTCATCCCTCCACGACATATGGTAATGAATGAGTGCCCAAGAAAGGGGAATTGGGAATAAGGTAAGGAAACGGAAAGAAATCAGTTCCACTCCACTGAGCACAAACAATCGAGCTGCTTGCTGGTCGAGAAAAAACCTTGATTCTGGTTAGGCTCCTATAAGTGAATGCGGCGGGAGGGAGTGAGTGGAGGAGCGGATGTAGAGCCCCTCACTCTCATTTTCCCCTATTATTCCCCAGCCCTAAAAAATATTATTATTGTTTCACGGCCAGTTCAACGTCTGAGCAAATAAGCCAAACTTTTAATGGGAATGGGAATCGGATAGTGATCACTAAACACGTAATCCCTCCTGCCCCATGTGAACCTTCCACCTCTTCCCTATTGATATCATTATTGATAGGCCCCTCAGAGACGCCGGATGCCATTAAAAATATGTTCCTGGACTCTGAGGGCAACGTGTGGAAAAACCCGTGGATCCAAGTCTCGCTATCAATCCAAAATTAAAATCACCAAAAAGTGAATGGCCGAGTCCTGCTACCACCATTAATTGTACACTCGTACATCATACAGTGTAATTCCGCACTATGTAGTACCTAGCTACACACTAGTAATCGTAGCAGCAAGCACGGACGGAGTCCTACAATCTCAACATCTGACCTCCACATTCCTCCAAGTTGTACAGATGCAGTATGATCCCTTACGATGATTGTATACTTGATGTAATAAATTAATTGATTGGCCTCTTTAAGGTTAACCTATACATAGGTAGTTTATGCAGAGATGCAGCAAGAGAAAATCGCTGGCCTGACAAGTTCTGTTCGATTCAAAAAATCACCCACGGACAGCTGATTATATTATAATGTGTTATTTCCGGAAACTGTGTAGCAACAATATCGATACCTACTTCCAAATTAGGTACCACCCCGCGCTGAATCTCGAAATATCCCATGAAGTATCAGAGATTTAGTATGAAAAAGGTTCTACCCAATATCATGTTACGCACAAAATATTCTGTGAGGGTTCGGCAACTCATTGCAATTCCAATTCCGAATGAGGATGATCTCTGAAAAACCATGCCTCAAGTACAGTTAGTGTCCGTAGGCAGTAGGCATCACCCGGACTATTTAATATTCAGAGTATTACGTGTCTTGAACTTGAAGACAAACGCTAATCATCGTCGAAGTTCATACGGATTTGAAAATTAAATACCTACTATATGAAGGGATCGTTGGGCGCTTCACCGTGGGCTCGGGCCCTCCCCATAATCCTCAAAAGTATAACTTTTCACGACTAAATTGGGAAAGAAATTCAACTACGGTCCTATATTTTTTCCTATTGAATCCAAATTTAGCCAATTGCGAGCACAATTGGCTAAAAGTGGAAACATCCACTCATGCTCATTGTTCCCTGTTGACCTCCAGAAATTGAATTCTAAGGTTAGCCCTGTTTGAATGTGGCTGCCAAAAGTGATGCACCAGAACATAGGTCCCGCCCAATGACTCCTGAGCTGTTAATTGTTATACTTATTAGTGTATGGTGTATGATTATTATGCATGTGTGAGTGGAAGGTGGAATAGAAGCGGCGAGCCAAGCCGAAGAGTGGGGGTGAGCTGGTCTGTTCCAATGAAAAATATTATTCGTGGGAAAATGAATTTTTTGTCTACATATTTTGTCATCTTTGTCATATCATCATCATCATCATCATCATAATAATCATCATGTTGGTCCCTTTGAGTTGAAAGAACCCTTTCTTTTTCCTTTTTTGCAGCCATCGATGTAAGGAGACACGAAAGTGAGGGTTGGTCAATCTTCATTCCTTCTACATACTACGCGGGTCCCGGGCCCATTTCAACCGCTCCAAATAGGCAGATTAAGACGCCAAAACCTGTAGCCATGCATATCTAATTATCTCGTGTCATCTCATCCCACGGCGAGTTGGCGGGCATGGCCTTGGATGACCTTTCACCCGAGGTACGTCTCGAACCCTTCTATTCTATGTACACTCCGCTACTGGGCTCAATTAGGAAGGAGCCTCTTCTCACTTACCCAACTAATCCAATTGAATCCGGGAGGCTCCTCACCACAACAGCCGCTCTGACTCCGACCATTACTTCGTCCCTTTCCCTTGAGCAGAATAGAAAGGGCAGGGACGTTCCCGCTCAGTCTTCACTCTACATGGCGCATTACCCGCACATGTATGCCACTTCCATCGAACTAAAGGTAAGCGGGGCTAAAAAGTAGTCAGCTGACTGCATGGGCGTGTCCAGCCTTAAGTTTCGGGAGGGATTTTGAGTTGGATGAATTCGATAGCTGCCGGAGGCGGCAAAATGTTTTCAATTTTGAGGCTAGAAAACGCTCGAAAATGGCATTTTCGAAGTGATATGAGCAAACTTTGACGCAAATGGTCACGGAAATAGCTCCACAGGCGACAAATTTTTGGTTTTAGTCATAATATTTCTCTATGGTCCGATATTGGGGGGGGGGGGGGGGGGTTAAACCCAAATACCCTATGCTGGATTTGCCCATGGCTGGCTGTATCTGGCCGCTTCCGACAAGCTACACGGGGCCTTAGTCTTCGGCGTATTGATTCCATCCTTCCATGGGACGTCTAAGGTTGGGATTTTTAGGAAGATTCTTTAAGGAGAATATGAATCACCCTCCTCGTTCTAATCATAGGAGAATGCAATCCATAACAGAAGTCTTACTTGTGTGCCATCTTCCTCGGGACCTTGCGCCCTGCAGGTCCACAGTCCACATCCGTGAAACCGAGCTTCAGCTTTAATTGCACCAAACCACGCCATATAATACATATGAATAGGATAATAAAATAATAAGATCCGACTTAAACGGGGACTATTCAGCCATCCCAAGACAAATTATATATCACAGCATGGATTACTGGTTAAAAGGATATAAGTAACTAGGGGCCCCGCAGCACCAGAAAGTCTGGTGTAGTAACAATCATAGGTCGGCGTCGGCACTTTGAGTTGCCCTCAACTCAACTCGCCCTCACGAGATGACGAGTCCTTATGTACTCAACTCAACTCGCC
>JAQFZY010000635.1:0-23711 GCA_034696285.1 Hypogastrura burkilli | reverse complement strand
ATCTCGTATTAATCTCGTGAAGAAAAGCTTACGCTCCGCCACACCGTGGACCCCGGCCACCCTCATACTAGTTATAAGTATAACGAATGTCTCACCATGCTTCACGAAATACTAGAATTATAACGCCTTACACCATATTTTTAGTCATATCCTGAGAAGCAAAATTGTGGACATGGCTCAATACATGCAGTTGACTAAGCACTTCTAATTCTTAGAAGCTCAGTAAGAAGTTAAGCGATTCAACAATAACCGAAGAAGGTATGTTGTCTGTTATATTTAAACTGAAATTACACAGCGCACAGTAAGCCAAGCATCATACAATCTCGAACAACGTGAAGCGCCATAGCAAACTAGAAACTAGATTTAAAAGTAGCTAACTTACAACGTATTTAAAATTTTCGAAAAACACTCCGATTTCAGATTATGAGACTTTTTCCGTTTTGCTATTCCCTTAGCAACACTTTCTTGCGTCAGTGTCAGTTTTCAAGTCCTATTTTGAATTTAATCTTTCGCTACTTACACCTTTTGGTCCTAAGCTGCTGAAAGTAGGTTTTTAGACCAAAAGGTCTTATGGGATGATGTTGGCGTCCGTCTGTCTGTCTGTTTGTCCGTCACACCCCTAACTGCTCCGTAGAGTTCATATGTAAATTGAGTATAAGACACTTTCTGCTTCGCTTCGACGCGATCGTTCTACCCGCACCTACTAAGGCGGATTATCATACAACGGGATTTTTACAACGCTTAACAAGATACAATTTATCGCTCACTCCATGCCGTGTTTCCTCGAATTTTCAGTCAAGCCCTGAGAAGCAAAATATGTAACATGGCTCTTTTCACGGGTCGCGCGGCTAAGCGTTTAACTATTTTCCAATTGAAGGTATTATTTGCGGTCGAAGCATGTTTTAACTCAATTATCAAACTCAAGTGTAATTAACACCAACAACTATACACGGCATATATAATAGAAAAATGCCTCTATTGAGAAGCAATGTTACACATAAGGCTCTAATTTTGAAAAAGACGAAGCGATTATATTTTGCTTATTATTCAATCATGCATAGGATCTATATAAAGTGGCGTAAAAACAAATTTTCTTATATGAAAATGCAAGTCTTGAGAAGCCAAATTAAATGTACGATGTTGAAAGAGGCAAGCGTGGAAACATTGTTTGATTTTCCATTTCTTTTATCTTTTGTCATATGTGAGAGTTGTCATGGAAACTAACTATGCTACTGTAATTTCTCAGCTATTGAATTACTATTTATTCGAAAAGATAATTGCATCATGACAACAAAAATAGCGTGGCTGTGACCTAGTATATATCAGTAATTTATATTATATATTAAACGCTAAGGTCCGACTATATATATATATATATACATATATATATATCTCTGTAAGTTTGCAAACATTTCTGTCAACAATTGGCAATGCCCGGAAACCGTTGTTAGGACATCTCGCTTATTGGCACTCCCACCAGTTTTGGGTCCTACTAACCGTCACAACCGTCACAACCGTCACCATCCATCACCACCTTCACCACCCAACAGAGCCGGACATTTTTCTAACATAACCTACGGCGCTTCGCTCCGACCGTTCGGTTAGTCAAACGATTTCGCCGCTTGGAAAGTTCAAACCTTACCTAACTAAATATAGTCAGACTTAGTACAGCCAAAACTAAATCGTGGATGCCCAGTTTTGAGGGGCGGTGTGGTGAAGATTAGTAGGTCCGCCAGTTTTCCTCTTGATGCTGGTAGAAAATCAAACTCAACTGAAATATGGCTCGTTTGTATCGTTAAATACTTAATGTGCTGTAGCAGTGTGTAGTCAATTTACAGAGCACTCTTCAATACTCTAGACTGCGGTTGTGGTAGAGAATACGTTGTTGAAAGTTTAAACCGAACCTAACCTAAAATGTACACTCATCCTGGGTGGTGGACGCTTCACAGTATGATTTTCAATAATTAAGTATGATAATATTTCAATTCAATAAATTATCGCCAATGGTACGCGTACTCTAGAAATCTTGAGAAAATGTAGTTGCTGATTCCGCGTTAGCGCGTGGCTTGTTGGCTAGTTGTAAATAACATCACCGAAGCCGAAACACATCATGTTCTTGGCGTATTTACTGTGTTATGTGATCGGGGTTTACAAACTTCAGATCTGCTTCCCTGTTCTGTTCAGCGAATTATTACCGGCTGGCCACACAGTTTCCAAACTTCATCTCTGCTTTCATGCTCCACTCGGGTAATTATTACATACTGGCCACGCAGTTTCCAAACTTCAGATCTGCGTTCCCTGTTTTACTCAGCCACGCTGGCCATATCGTTTATCGTTAATTCAGTTTCTATCAGTTAATACTGTTTATTCAAATTGTTTTCTGAATGTCATTTCCCTCGGCTTACCCCTTTTGGTCCCAAGCTGCTGAAAGCAGGTTTTCTAAATGTATTTAAACTTCCCGCCAATTAAACAAATTGGTAAAAAGTTTTCAAATAAATTGATTAGGTGTAATTTACTGCATCCGAAACCGATGCTAACTGTAGTTGACCTCGGGTCACAATAATGGGTCACCTGGGAGTCCCGGAAATTTCGTAAAATGATTTGTGCGTCGGATTCGTGATCCGTATCCCCTAACGTTCATTTTGATGTACCGCGTGGTATGATTCTGGCGGATATACCCCGGTGACCGCTTCGAGGTCACCACATGACCGCCAAAGGTCATTCGAATCCGATGCTAGCTCAAATTGACCTTCTGGCGACCCTTGCGGGTCACCCCGGAGTCATGCGGTCACCGGAAGGCGGGAAAACAGGTTTTTCACATGTATTAATGCTCCCCGGGCCCGTACGATCATTTTGATATGTCACACGATATTGTTTGCTTGTATTGATACGGGGTGGCCTAGGCAAGGTCACCACATGAGCCCCAAAGATCGAATGCAAAAAAAATTGTTCCTAGCGTATGATCCTGCATGGCTTGGGCATTCGAATAAGATGCTAACTCAAGTTGACCTTGGGTGACCCTTCCGTGTATCCCCAATGTCATGCGGTCACCGGTAGGCCAGAAAACTGGTCTTTTTACTGGTAGGGGAAAAATGGGTGACTTTCCTGTTTCACCAGTGGGTCACAAAGGGGTCATTTTGGGGCTCGACCCATATTGTAACACTCGCTATGTCCTGCTGGTCAATTATTTAGATATGATACATGCCATGTTCGGGTCGGGTTGACTTCGAAACCTTCTGGGGAGACCTAGGGGGGGGGTGACGAGTGGGTAAAATCACGCAGTACGTGTCGTGACTCGCAGTGACGCAGACGAAGATTTGGATGTGCCGTATGCCCTAGTTCTGACAAAAGTCATATAACGTCATTTCCGGGAACGCATATTGGATTTTAAGAATATACGCAAAAAGTTGAGTCTAGAGCCGTTGTCCCCGTGGTCGTACTTGGCTTCGTTTAAATTTACACATCCCCTGTTGTAGAGATAGGGCCTTTTGGACTAAGTATATATAACGATCTAACGATAAATATAAGTATTTATAACGATATATTGTTAATTATAGAAAAGTTATCCGTAATGTGCGTAAGAGATGTAAATTAAAAAGTGCTACTACTACTAAAACTGTATCCGGTATTGCGCTGTATAAACTGGATGGATTTGTGGTGTCACGTTGTATGTGTAGCTCACTTGCCTTACCTATTACGTTTGTGTATTGTTGGGGTTATGAGCGTAGCGTTAGGCTAGAATAGGTAATCTAAACTAATTCGTTCTCTTCCCTTTATTAAATGAGGCTGGGCTGAGAGTGAGAGCGTAGGAATTGGATTTTGTGGTGGAAGGGTCTTTGTTAATGTTTTGGTGAAAGGAGGAAGGCGGCTGAGATGACAAGAGAAAGTTCCTTGTTTAAAGATGAAATTGGTGAGATAGGCAGCTTCCTTTTGACTCCCTCATCCCACCACAAATACGTTAGACGGGCTCCGCTGGCTTGGCTCCTTCTGTGTATTATGTACCCATTACGGAGAGCCCAATGACAGCCCCCACCCAGACATTCCAGGCTACCATTCTCATGGCTTCTTGGGCTGGAGATATAATTAAGTCTAATGTAAATTGGTCCGAAGGAGATGATGATGCGGGGGAGCTCGAGATTGGTCTCTCGGAGAGCCTGGCAACCTGTGCCAGAAAAAGTGTTCCGGGCCTATAATGGCCCTCAGCCTATTTTTCTACCTCTCCCCCCGCTTTCTCCATCCATCCATAAGCTTGTCCTCTCTCTGGCTCTTCTTCTGGTCGGAGTTGAGCTCTGGTAGTCAAAAATCGATATGATTAACGCTAGTTTAGCATGATATCGTCCTCTGCTTCCTCCTCTGAATCTACAAAGGAGTCTCCCTCCCATCCCCAGCCAAGAGTTCCAGTGCGTCAGCCTGTTCAGCCGCTGCTCCTGCTGGAGTAAGTCCTCCCTTGACGTCGTCTCCATCGCTCCCTAACCAGCTCCTCCACAAAACACATGTCACACTCGCACCCGTGCTTCGAGCCGCAGCAGAACCCGGACGCTCCCGTCTCCAGCCCAGGCCTTCTAAATATCGGGATCTCTCAAAAACTCATCTGGAAGGGCCGGCCTGTGTCAACAGAGCTCTCACCTAACCCAAGGCCGAGGAGGAAAACAAACTTTTTCTCATTGCCGAGGCCCATTGTGCGGGTTGGAGGAGGTCCCGGGCCTCCAGGAAACTCTTGAGGAGAGAAAGTAAGGAGGAGAAAGAAATGTATAAAAATTGTGAGTGTTTGATCGAGTGAGTTGAGTTGAGTGAATAAGTTGGTTCCCATCGACCTCAACGACCGCTGAAAAAAGCCACTTCACTACTACAGAGTCGTCGTACTTACTCCTTCCTTCTTGGCCAGAGTCAAGCAAGGAGAGCGGAGGGAAGGAGACCAATTTATACCAACGCCCGTCTCCTCTCCCCATTATCTCCTAAGCACCGCAAACCCTAAACCCCTACTTTCACTAACTCTCTGTACTACTCGGACCCAGAACGGAGCAGAACTTATATTTAACTCAAGTACCAACTGTGGACGGAAGAGAGAATACATAGAAGGAGGCGTTGGGCTCCAGATTTGATTGAGATTTAGTCTTAGACTATAAGTATAGTCTGTAGAGAGAAAGGGAATGAGAGAGGCCGTGCTTTGTCTAGGACGGACCCAATAAGTTAATAAGAGGAGCCAGTTGATTAAATTCTTATTAGAAGAGTGGAGAGGTCTGCTCCCTGGCCATCACCTCATCATCATCATCCGCCCACAGGAGGAGGATCCAGGCCATGTAACTTGAGCCTCACCCCTGCTCTCTTACCTTCAGACTTATTAGCCAAACTTTCTCATAGGCAGGCATAGGCCCGGCCACGAAGAAACTCATTTTGTTCCAGCCTCTTCCTAATACAATATCCGTCTCCTTTGAACATCTCGACAGAGTCTCACGTCTCAAACGGAACCGGAATCAAGGTATGTTAATTTCGGCCTCATCCTCCTCATAAATCAATTACGATCTCCTCCTTCCCGTAAATGGGAGGGAGTCACTAGTTTGGGATTCAAAGGATTCCGTCTCTCAGGGCCCCTACCCGATTCCTAAACTGACAAGGGCCAATAATTTAATCGAAGCTCAAGTTATACTATAATTAGTTTGTCAGTTGTTGTGCCTGGAACAGCATTGCGGATGCAGGATGTGCCCTGTACCATATGTATTGGGAATTCGATGAGGGACTGGATAGGCGAGCCCGCATAATTTGTCAAAATTGTGTAAGGGGCCTGAAATGGTTGGGAAACAAAGATTGACACATTGGGGCAGTGTACAAAGGGGGCTCAAGAATAGGGTAATGACTCCCTATCCCTCTACATGAGTACTATAGGCATAGGAGGAGGGCTTAGGTGGAGGCCGTAGCTATTTAATCGATAAATATGATTTATCCCTGACTTCATTAGAGCGTCAGTTTGCGGTTCAACTGCTCAACTCTCTGGTGAGATTTTAGTTAATGAATGTTAGTTCCCCAAGCACCGGCGGCGGCGGCGGCGGGCTCCTGTGCACACAAAGTTTGGACGAGGCTACCGGGCTATGATGCTATGATATGATTAGGCTATTGCGTGCTCTGTATTTCATCCCTCGCTCCATCCATCCTGCCATCCGCCTGGATTCTGGATATCATGTGTATGAGGATGGAGGAGAGGAAAGCGCTTATTAATCGATTACCGCCTCTGTCTTCCCCACTCTTCCCTTTCCCCTAATATTATTAGAGCTCGTCTTCTTGGGCAGCCTTATGGAACTCTGCGGGCGGCCCTGTCTCTTGTCCCCGTCTTCCCCACTTACTCGTCTCCGGTGTCATTGATTGCACAAATTAATCATTCCTCTCTACACTCACTCTCAAACAAATCTGAGGCAGAGCTTATATCCCTCACTATATTCCCACAGGCATCTGGATCACAAAAATCCGAGCCTAATCGATCCCTCCCTTTCTCTCCCGCGCTCTTCCTGATTAATTGTTACCTCTTTCCTTTCCTCTCCAACGCTCAACAACCTGGCCATATGTCGTAGACAGAACGGACCAGGAATACCGGCTCCTTCAGGCTTACCAATTAAATATACGGGAATATAGTTACCTACGTGAACCTTAATAAATCCCTTCCGTCTCAAATAAGCATATATCCCTAATCTGCACTTTTGCTAGCTAATTGTACCCTTTAGCATCAGGCTTCAGCTAAAACCTCACCGTTCTAACCTAATTTATAGGGCGGATAGCTGCTAATCTCAAAGAATACTTCGAGATACGAAACGTCCAACATCGAGACTCACGAGATTAGCGGTCCTGGGTCCTGCTACCCAATAGAATAAATAAAACAGCATTTTCTTGTCCAGCAGATGGACCAGATTAATTTAATGTCTGTTTTAAATTAAATACTGTAGCTTATAACTTAGGTCAATTAGCTTAAGGCTGTGACACAATCGGTGTAATATCCAAAATGACACGGGAGACTATAAATACAGAAGCAATATTCTGATTATGTATGGCTATTATGAGCCGTTGAATTAAAAGGCTGAGCACTTGCTACTTTCCCCTCATGGCTTTCTCCCGTGTATTGTACGGAGTCAGTCATTGGGAGGTCCATAAGGGACCTAATGCTGGAAGCACCTGTCAGAGACTCTTTGACTGTGGGCTGGATGAGGGAGTCTCTGGGAGTTTGTGTTTTAATGGAGAGCATAAAGTGAGGTTGGGCTGCTGGGTAGAGCGGGAAGAGTAGTGAAGAGAATAAATATTTATGCTAAAGTCCTTGTTCCCATAATGTAGGTGGGCTGTATGGATGGGAGATGGGAGGTGATGCTGGTGAAATGGTTTGAGGCTCCCTTCTGTTTTGGGTAAAAAGATAATAATGGGCTGGTGGGTGGTTGGGGCTTGGATATAAAAAGGATTTAAAGTGGATTCGAGTTGGAGATTCCATTGTGTGTCTGAGGCCTGAACTCTCAGTCCTGGAGTCAGCGGAGGACAGGGAGGGAGCGGGGAAAGATAAGCAGAAGTTTCCAAACAGGCCACCAGATAACAACCCAGGAGCCTACATGCCCCCACATTTCACTTTCTCCTCCATTTCCAGCTCCCGGCAAGAAGGAAGGAGCCTCCGTTGTTACGTGGATCTCCTGGCAGGAGCCAGCCAGAGGGAAGACGCCTCGGAGGCCACGGCCAGCTAGACCCGTCGTGGAGGGACCAAAAGGGAAAAATAGTTAAGAACTCCCTAATGCACAACACAATGGGCGGAGTAGGAAGGGAAAGACATGAACACAAAGCCCGAGTCCAGGGGAAAGCACAGGACTTCCCTCACCACCGCTTTAAAAGGGAAAGTGAGGAGAGAAAAAGTAAATGTAACCTCAACATTTTATTGCCCTACCTTCTCACTCTACTCCAGTCCATATCTATGCTAACAACTCACTTTTCCGTAGGGGAGTCTCCCATACCACCCAGAACTACTACAGACCTATTAGTCCATTATTACAGCACCTCAAATATACTAACTTTTCCATAAAATAATCCACACATTGTCCAACGGCATGAGTCTTACAAAGATAAGACTAGGTTGGGGTAGGCTAAATGATTTAAGCTGGATTTGAATACCTACTAAATCATAATTGAGTAGGAATTATTAGAATGAGAGCAATCGGTTTATCTGTGTATGGATATGAATTCCCCCGGATTATGTTCGTGAGTCCATCCTGGGGAGTTACCTAGTTGATAAGGCTAATTCGGGCATTGTGCGTAGTTGGCAGGGATTTGGTCGGTTGGCTGTTCCCTGCGATACAGGTTGAGTTATTCCGTTTGAGTTGACTAAGTACCTTGGTCAACAATGGGAGGGAAAGGTTTAGCGTCTGCCAAGCTTCCAGTAGTAGTCCGTGTAGAATGTTGGGTGTTCGGTTGAGTAGAGTCCATCCATGGCTGGGAGTTCTTTCCCGGGTTAGGCGGGTCCCTTCCAGACTTACAAACAAGGCTTGCTGTCAACCGACTCGGATCCGCCGACTAAAGCCCCGTTTTGAAGAGGACTTACCGGAGCGTAAGGAATATAATCGTATCAAACACTTCCCATTCGTTCCGTCCGTCCGCTCCTTTCCCCATAGCCCGTTATAGAGTAGCAGGACTAGGACTCCCTCCAGGAACTACAATAATAAACCATATAATAATAGAGCCGGGCTCCGCGTCCGCTGTCAGAAGAGCCACTCCGGACCAGCCTAGGCTTAGGCTCCGAGTCCCTAATAAGTGCCAGATTATAGGCTGTTCCCAGCGTAAGCCTTCCTTTCACCCGCCTTCCTTCCCCGGCTCCCCAATACAAATTAACATATTAGTTAGGACGGACTCTCCTACGCAACCGACCAGCATAATTCCGGATAAATAATGACATTACTGGTTCAGGGGCTCTCTTCACGTGTTTCTCCAACTAGTAGATACAATATTCCGAGCCTCTGTCAATATTGAACATAAAAATTGGTATATACGCCGGGACCCTCCATTTTCTCTTGCCTAATATACGGTTTACCGGCTTCCGGCTGGAAGTTTCCCAGAACTTGGATTAGGTGACACGTACGTCGTGCGCAGAGAATTTGTGACGTTGTGTGAGGAACCCCAGGCTCATCTTGACAAGTCAGTTGACATCTCCGCCTTCGGTTAGATTATGGGGGATTTACTTTTGAATTAAGTTGTGTTGAAGAGAAGACTGGAGCTGCTACAATGGATGGGACACATTTAATGAAATTTGGATCCTCTGATATATGACGACGCAGGCACATGTCTTACCTCCGGCCTAGATTTCCCTGAGAGGATTACGCAGGGTTAATCCCTGAATATTTAATTAAATCACTCTTCACAATGTCCCGATTGTCAAGTTATCCCTGTATACAGGGATTCTGGTCCAAACCTCAAAGCACCCCTTCTTCCCTCCAAATCCTATTACTGTAAATAGAGAACCCTGTTTTCGGGTCTGCCCTCCAAATAAATGACAAATGGGCTGGGATCCTATAAAAGTGTAATTTAATAACAGTTACGGTTCCCATGCAGATTCCCCATTGAGAACTCACAGTTGAATGCCTAATTTTATTCCAGAGGACTCTCCTGGCCTATAATTATTAAAAACTGGATGGGCTCCTTTTTTGAGTCCATGACCCAGGCCGTATTGTCCTCCTGTTTTTATGGGAGGGAGTCCTGGAGAGCCCTGGATACTTCCCATTCCGTAATTTTCCTCCTGACTGAGTGGGGACAATGGGAGGCAGCCTAGTATCCCTGAGTGTGGGACCAGGAAGACTGATTAGGGATAATTTATATGACATGATGGATCGGGCCTCGACTCATAATAAGGAGTGAAAAACCGGGAAAAGTCCCGTCTTTGTGCTCAGAAATACATAGTGACTAGTGACTACATATACTAGTACATAGTTGGATAGTGAGAAGGATGATGCATAGTGTAGGATGTGTCCGTGTCCCCCAGCAGCCTGGCCCCTCCTGAGACTGAAAGTGTAATAAGCAGCTGGTTCATTAGAGGGAAGCCGGAGAGTTGGCGTTCGAACTTTTTTAATTGAAATTTAGAGCTTAGACGCTCGGCTGAGTCCGAAAAGAAAGGACGGAGTAAAAAATGGGAGTGGTGGGGAACGTAGGCTGCCGGGCTGGGCTGAGTGATGAGATGAATGTAATAATTATGATTTTATTCCCTACGCGGCGGCCGGGCTCCAGTCTAGGCCTAGTCTGGAATTAGTTAGACTTTCTCCTCACGCCCATGTATCTTCCCTGTACTGGATTTTTGGGCCTGGGCCCTAATAAGTACGCGGAAAGGACCTGAATTCATTTTTCATCTCATGTTATTTAATCCCGAGAGGGAAGGGAGGAGGAAGATATTCAGATTTTTGTAATAAAAGGAAGGGCTAGAATGACTCTGTGAGGACAGGAGCCAGCCCAGACTCAGTCTATTACTCAGCCTCCTTAATCCGGCCTATGGGCTATGGGCCGTGAGGGGGGCCGCGGAAACTTATACGAATTTATATGGTGATTTTTCATCACAAATTGAAAATCCTTTTACCCGCACTCAACTTAACTCCTTTCACTTCTTTCTCTTCCCGGCCCTCATTCCGCTCTCTTCATATTCTAATAATGAGTCTCTTTAGCAGAGCCCGTGGAGGTCCGTACCTTACCCCACCCACCAACCACTCACTACCAGACCCAATTTATCCCCTATTTTCTAATAACTTTCCACTCGGGGCTCTAGGCGCTCCTCTGTGGTTCTCCCAGCCAGCAGCCCTCACTTAATACGCCTCCACAGGCTCTCTCCGCAGCCCAGTTCCAAAGGGTCGTAATGGAAGAGTAATGAGTTAACATATCATTATGTCATTAGGACGTCTTTTCAGCTTTTGTCATCACTCAGTCCCCTCATCCCAGAACCCGGAACCGCAGGCTCGCCCTTCCCTCCCAACTTCTCTGCATATCAATAACCGTTTTGGTTACCATAATTTGTTTCCTCCCCGCACTCGAGGAGCGAGCGGCAGAGAGCTCGCTGAATCTCTCAATTTGTCAAAAAATATGATGAGGGCCTTTGGCCTAGGCTTCTTGTTTTTGATTTATCATTACATCAAATGTGCTCAGTTTTGTATATGCTACATAGTACACTATACGTAATGAAATTGTCTTTAAAGAAAAACCATAATTCTAGCGTTTATAAGTTTAAATGGGTCTATGTAGTACACATTATTTTTGGAAGCAATAAGTCCAGCTAGTACGAATGATTTAATTAAGCCGTAAAACGAGTAAATCCGACTTCCGACGGCCTGCCTGAAAACTTTTAATTCTGAAATAATGAGCAACCTCGATTTCTTAGGTCGATTTACGATTATTCTCCTGGAGCGAGAATATGATGTGCCTGAATGAAAACATTTGCTCCAATGTTAGCCTAGAACATCCGCGTGGCTGCTTTTACATTATGGATACATGTCTTATCGGGTTCAAGGACAAACGGAATTAGGACATATAGTTGACAATACAATACACCTAGATACGGAGTTTACGAATTAGAAGTTCAGCTATTAAGCTATTATGTTGTACCAACAACCTACAACTCATCAATTCTGAGTAATTAGAACTTTGTGTAGACAATAGTAAGGCGTTATTTGAGGCGTGTACACGCTAAAGACTCAATCTGATGGTACTTCGACTCTGTGAGCGTCTTGAATATGGTTTTCTAGTATCCGCCCCTAATTCAGCTCTTTTTGTCTCTTTCCAGAGAGGATAATATGAACATGAACGGCGGGACTTCGACTTCAGCCACCGACCCGCACCACCACCTTCGAGCCGGTGGATATCTGGGTCTGGGGATCCCCGGCCTCGGGACGACCCCTTTGAGCCCGCCTGGGAACGGTTTCGGCGGCGGTGGAGGACTGAGTGGACTTGGGACGGGCGGCGGCGGGGTTGGTCCGGAGCTGAAGCATCACGCCGACTTTCTGTCCCGTCTCCTAGCAGCCACTCCGTCGTACATGAGTGAAGTCGGGAATCCACCGCCGGGCTTCTTCTCGGACTGGCTCCGTCGACTCGTGTCCAAGCCGGGAGGGAACGGGACCCTGGACCCGTCAGTCTCCCCTCCGGACCTGTCTCCCTCTCCTTCGGCCATCCACCACCAGACAGGCCAGACAGGATCTCCATTGACCTTTGGCCCGGCCGGACAGCCGGAGACCAACGGAGCATCTCACAGCGCCCAGACCACGCCACAAGGGAAGCGGCGGAAACGATCTCGACTCAACGACCATCTCCATCTCTCCCAACATCACCATCACGCCCAGTCGGTGAGACTCCCCTTACACTATACGAAGATACCAAGTAGGGACTACTACGCTGCTCTTCGTAGGCAGACCAAAAATCCACTTTCTCAACTTCCGTAAAGTCCTGTCTGTCACGCTCCTCTTCCCTTTCCGCTCTCCCCGGACCTCTCATTTATAAATGGAAGGGAATGGATGACTCAAGGACCCTCATTACATGCATACTTAACTCTCCATATATGTAGCCAGGGAGTACGCCTCCCCTCCGTCCTTCCTCCCAGTCAGTCCCAGTAGCAGCCGAGTCTCCAGGCAGACGTGCCCTCCAATCCACAACTCCCTACATCCCATTCAATCTCCACGATTAGCTCTACTTTCCAGTCAGCCTCATTCAAATTACGTACCAGCTACTCCTCAGCCTACAAACTCTGTCCGGACCAGACGGCCCAATCAATTCGACACATTTTAAGCCCGGCTCTGCCTACGAGGTCCAATTGTCCCAATTGACACAATTAAACGGGATTATTTATTAAGAGGCTTGAGCATAAATAATCTAGGCATGGCCCTGTTGGGCCCCTTTCCTGCCTACGGCCTTTGCTTTGGACTTATCAAAGAATGAGAATGATTTTCCCAGTTATAATGGAGCACTGGAACCATGTGTGCTGGACTCCTGGTAGTTTGGGCTGATTGATCTAGCAATAAAAGGTCTTGAAAACCACAGAGTGCATCAAATGAGTAAAATGGACAGCCAAATGTTACTCTCCCACGCGATGGGTTAGGAATTACAGTCGCATGGAGTGGAGGTAGGCCGATTATGGCAACTTCACGGTCAGTTCTGTACTGACCAATCCTGCTAAAGGCACAAGGCTCAACTGGCCTAGTCAAAGTAGTCATTATTTCCGATATAAAAAGTAGATTACGCTAGGCTTGAATTTTAAAGAGAATTGATGGCTGTTCCCATTCTTTTCCCGCCTGTGCATAATTGGCAGCGGTGGAGAATTGCGGGAGGAGGCCCTGGTAACTGGCCCTCAACGTGCGGACTCCAGTCCGTAGAGGATTGGAAAGTGGGAATAGTTGGGGTTCGGAATGGAAGATAGTAGGGCGGGCGAGTGGAGGTTCGTGTGGGGAAAGCCTCACCTTGCCTCATTCATAATGCATGAGAAGGGGCTGAGGAGTCCGAGTGACACTTTGGTTGACTCTGGACATCAAATGGGCTGACCTGCTTTCCCCTCCAGCTCAACTTTCCGGCCCAGCCTTTCGGCCCAACGAACCTCGCCCACTTATTCTCGAATAAGGCAGTCAAACTGGCCTCCTACCTACTACCTTCTATTGGGCGAAGGAGTCCAGACTCTTACTACTCCCATGTAAGAGGAGGACCTCTAATTAACTATAACTCTTCATACACATGTTTATTAATCGGCCGGAGATGGGCCTCACTTGGTAAATAATGGATCTAATTTGTTATTGATTGGAGAGGCCATGGCATAATGAGGATGGGAAGGGATGTCTCTTCTAGTCCGGACCCAATATCTGGGCCGTTGATGACTGACAGAATGACTTAGTGGAATGAGGAGAGCGTAGTAGACCCGCCGGGCTCCCTCCCCCTATGTCCTCATTATTAACTATTCAGGGGAAGTTAGGGTTTATGGGTTTATGGCCGGAGACATGAACCTTATTAAAGAGTACGTCAGTCAGGAGGACGCCTCCGAGAACTCCAATCATTTACTCAGCCATTAGTTGGCCTCCATATCTCCTAATCTGATTCTGCCTACGCAGCCTGGGGACCTGGAGAAAGTGGGGAAAGGTAACTGGGCAGATAGCTGGGACTCGAATAGGACCACACCACCACAACTTCCCCTCCTCATCCTAAGCCAAACTTTAATTAAACTTTTTCCCCGTCTTAAAAAAAGTTTTTCATGTCTCCCCAGACTCCCTTCTCACCCATTTTTACCACCGCATTTTAATAACCTTTGGTGAGAAGAATTGGGAACCACGTTCCACAAAACTTTCCCCCAAAAAACTTGGTAGTTTAGCAATCAATCCCTTCATTTCCCAACCTAATTGGCATTTATTCCTCAAACTTTTTAACTTTGAGCCACGTCTCCATTCACTCAACAGCCTTCAGCCTCAACGTCGTCTACCCCCCCATATTAAGACTCTAATTTAGGGGGTGGGAGGGAGATGGTAGTTAAGAGGAGGGCCTAATACATGAAGAATGGTGTGATGGATGTCCCTATTAAGTATTCATGGGCTGCAGGCTGGCGGAAGAGCCGCATACTTTGAGTATGGAGGAGCCCTATTAGAAGGCACATGGGGGCAGAGGAGGAACTACATAATACATTTGATACATGATTAATAAAGAGACATTGGAGGGAGATATGATAGAGGAAAAGTTTCATCAGTACCTACTGTGCGTTCGTGTGCTCTCGTAGCTAGAAATCGTCCCTTTCCCCGCCGCTGTCTGCGCCATCATACCCTCAGACAATTTTTCTAATATGCAATTTAAACCTGACTCCGCGTCTGACTGACATGACACGACATCATTATAATAATGACCCTCAGTCCCCTTAATCTATTAACTATCTCAGTTCATTCTTAGTTTCCTACACGTTTCTCCAAACTAAACGATTTATCAGGATTCACGTTATAACCCCCGATAATCCCTTATTCAATTTCACCATGAAGTAGCTAGGCACCAAATTAATAGATTTCCCACAGGATATATATTTAAGTAAGCGCTAAACATGAACATAAGCCCATCTGGTGTATACTATGTATGTACTAGTATGATTGCTTACACTGTATACTGTACAAGCGTTTGTTTACAGCGTCAAAAAAAATGCTCCAGTAAAAAGTCGCTGAGTATGCCTGAGTGTGAGTGTGCTCTAAAAAGGACGAAACAAGTTTAGCTCACATTAACCTAGAGCTATTTTTTGAGGAGTCACAGTCCACGAAGTTCCCTTGGCGAGACCTGATTCATTATACGGCTTTTTTTATTAGTCAGGAGCGTATTCGCACTTTAATTTTAAATATTTAATTTGTAGCTGTTTCAGTAATAAAATGACTAGGTACGATTAAAAAAAAACATTATTATTGATCCGGGGGCTGAGTAAGAAAGGGACGCCTGTAAACATTCTTTGAATTAGTGACCACACACAAATAGTTTTCACAAGGGACCTTCGTGAACTTTGACTCCTCAAAAAATAGTTCTGGGTTAATCTGAGCTAAACTTGTTTCGTCCTTTTTAGAGCACACTCAGGCATACTCAGCGGCTTTTTACTGGAGCATTTTTTTTCCGAATTTTTACTGGTTACAACTGATATCATAATTCTTGGTTCATGTATTTCGTACCGCAACCATCATTGTACTTGAACATATTTTACTTGTATAAATATGAATGTTGTCACGGGTGATGGATGATTCCATGAGAGTGCACTAATACAGATAGTGGGCATCAGCGCTCCATTTATAAATGTGTGTTAGGAAATAGGCCCCAGATCGGCTGGTAAATTGTCAGATATCTCAGGAGCCCTTTGACCTACATATGTCAAATTAAGTTTGTTTGAAAGATAATTGTATGGCCTACAATAATTTCAGATGCTGGGACGTCTAAGTACACGAGAAGTAGTTTAAATCGACATGTCGAGGTAGTTTTTCAAGGTTTTCGTGTCCAAGGAATTGAAAAATGCAAAGCTTGATAAGACGCACTTCGATGGGACAGCATTTAACGATTTTTATGCGTCTTTAACTTTTCGCGTAGGTTTAGGCGTTTCCCTGCAATCACTGGCTGAAGAATTCAGGGGGAGGGGCTAAAAGCATATCCTTCGGAACGAACATTTTCCTCCTTTTACTTTTTTATTTACATGGAAAATGTAGTTGTCATGGGGGGTTCACTCAGGCAAAAAGAATACGTTACAGCGTTTACATTGAGTTTCAAAAACTCGCTCATGTAGTGAACGTATATTCGACGCATATTTTTTTTAATTCGCGTTTACAATGATCTTTTCGCTATAATGTTGCAAATATGCCCAGAATGAGAGTTCAGATGTAATCCGTAAAATTCGAGTTGTACAATGACGGTTTGGGCCTAATATTCTAAATACGCCCTTCCCTGAGCGTTCACATGTAAAGTTATGCCGATATACTAGAGCTTGTATAATATGTATGTAGTATAAAGATGCGCTTAGTGATAGTTTAAAATGAGAGCGTGGAATTTTTGTGGAGTTCCTCGAGCCCGGACTTGATCTGTAGTCTGTATGTTCTGCCTGGATTCTTGGCTTGGTGTACCTAAGATAATTTATATTGTGTCCACAGGGAAAAGAGAGTTCATCTGTCCGAGATCCCTCCTCCCCGACATCTCATCTCAATCAGAATTCCCAGGTGAGCTCTGGTCTGACCTCAACCATGTCCGGCTCCTCCGGCTCCCCGGCATCCGGTTCCGTCAACCCCTTCACTCACCCCTTATGGTTCTTCCCGCCCTTCCTCCCCAATCCCTACATGAACATGGGCATGAACCTCCCCGGCCTCCTCCCCCCCGGACCCCCCTCCTCCGGCCCCGCCCCCTCCTACCTCTCAAGCCCTCTCCCACCCCTCTCGGGCTCGGAGGGCCTCCTGGCCTCCTTCCGGTCTGACAGTCTCCTCCATCCCCATCTCCCGCACCACTTCTCCCAGCCCACGGACCTCAACCTGAACACGGTGAAGAAGGAGCCGGGCGCGGCGGAGTCGAAGTCGAAGAAGGGCGGGAAAGGCGGGAAGAAGTCGTCCAGCTTCTCCATTTCCCGCCTCACTTCCCCGTCCCCCTCCAGCAATTCGAGCGGCGGGAGCTCGGGCCGGCCTGCCGCCCATCCCGTTCCCATGGAGCCCACGAAGCGGTCGTCCCCGTCCTCTCTGGCCACTCCGCCACGGAAGAAGCGGGAGAAGAGAGGGACGTCGGAGTCTGGCTCAGAGGCCGGGAGCAGCAAGCGGGAGCCGGCTGGGAGTCTCTGTGTTGATTTACGAGTCTCGGGTCGGATTTGGGAGCGGAGTGGAGTTCCTGCTCCGCCACCTCGCTCGATCTATAAACCCCTGTCAGCCTTCCATGACCCTTCCGACGTAAATCTCACCCATTCATCCTCCCGCCCTTCCCCGGACAGACCGGCGGCCCCAGAACAAGGGAAGATGATAGAAGGGGATCAGGCCCACTTATCCACCACATACGTTCTCAAGAACCTCTCCTCCATTTACGGGAGAGTCCGGGCTGGGTCGATAACTAGGCCGCTCTCCCCGCCCCGCCCCCACGGGCTCCCCATCCACCCATTTAATTACTCCGACTCCGAAGACTCCAGTCTCGACCCCGTCACGGCCCCAAGAACCATTGAGCTCGTGGTGGACTCTCTGGGCTCCCCGCCGCCCAGCCTGGCCCCCTCCCCTGCCCCCGCCCTCAAGATCCCGCTCCCCCGACCAATACGGGTCTCGGCTAATTACAGTAATGGGCGGAGCCCGCCCAAGGACGCCCTCACTGAGAGCGAGGACAATGCTAGCCAGGAGCAGGTCCGGGTCCTATCGGAGGAGGCTCAGAGGCCGGAGGAGGATGACAAAGAGTACTAAATCCAATTAGACAAATCCCCAGCTCCCTCCGCCTCTAATCCACTTAGCCACCTAATGAGTTAACCAGGAAGAACCCTTATTCTGATCTGCATGGAGACGGAGTCGGAACGAGAAAGTCACTCCCATTCACACCCGCAGTCAGTCTACGTCTTATTCTAGACCTATGTCGTCTGACTACGTAATACATAGATCTGCATACTGCTAGATTGGTCCTTCTAACTCGAGTCAGACATACCACACGCCATGGAGCATTAATCCTACCTAACCCACTAGTCAGCCCTCTACCTTTAAACTTTAAACGGTGTGTGTGATAAATGATAAGGGTATTACTATGCCACGCTACCTACGTACTAAATATATGGATTCTGAAAGGAGGATGGACAATTATTACTGTGTTATGTGCTAGTTTGAGGTCTCGGAGGTCTGTCCTGGTAGGAGAGACAGTCTATGTAATTGAGCTCCCAGTTGACGAATAAAGGCGTATTCCCTTTCACACCTGCCTCTCTTTGATCCCTCCTTCTCTTCCAATTGGGCTGGTTTGAGTAGTCAGGATAATTGTCTCATTTTTGGAGTCTCGGATCTCGGAGGGAGTAAACAAGGGTGGGATTGATTACATTACTTTGGGGCCTCTGGACCCGAATCATTTGGGAGGAACCTACAGTACCTACTAGTCGGTTGGAGATGGAGGATAGTGATGGGGCCTTGGTGAAAATGAGATTTATTTCCCCTGCCTGACACGTGACATGCCTTGTGATGATAATCATGAAAGTGGGTAGTTTGGGGAACTCAATTGTCCTGAATTTTGGAGAGTTGATTTGATGGGCTTGTGCGCAAGGGAAGCCTCCTGGAAAGGAAGCCTTGGGAGGACACTGAGACGGCTCCCTTTCTCCGCTCCTATTCAATTCAATTCCGCAGAATCCAGCCAGCTCCCTATATACCCCATACATACATACGTACATACGTACATACGTATACGTAGTAGGGCATAGGATCTCGGCAGAAGATCTTGAGAGAGGCCTCAAGCCTTCCTGGCTCTCCGCAGAAGGGAAAAGAAGGAATCAAACATTCCCACTTACTTTCTCCCTCTTTTTTCTTCTTCTAAAAGCAGCTTGTTTGCATAAAAATCAATACGGAAGTAAGAGGAAGGGAGGAAGAGGCCTCGAGCCAAACAACCAAGTATCTATGTGGGAGATACACACAACTACTGCGTACATTGTAGAGCAGAGGGATGCTTGGAGACTCTCTGGCCGATGATGGTAGGAAGGACTGGGGATTCCTCACTTTCACCCGCAGATGAAACTTGGGGCATAAATTGTGAAGTCATCCGAAGTTTTCACCTTAGGCCGGGCGGATCAGGGGGAAGGGCCTATTAGAGATATTAGATAAGGGTCAGCCCGCCCACACACTCTAACCCAAGCATCAACGCTATGGCCCAGAGGCCACTCATCTGCTTACTCTCAGTCCAGACCAGATAGCTCAAGAAGACCTCTAGGCCCCTACACGCTCAATTCCACAAGGCTCTCACAGACTAATAGATTCCGAATCCAAAATTACGTCAGACTGGGTGCCAATCTTATTATTCCCGTATATATATATGTATCTTTACACTGGATCTTCATTAACGAGAAAGTACCTGGCAAAGGCCAAATCAAACAAATTCATGGTGCAACCGATGCGCTGGTTTGGCATTTACAACTTTCTCTTTAATACACACACACTGCTTACTACCTATACCTGAGCACGTACAGAAGATGTTGGTTTTACACTTTTATTTAAATTTTCTTTACAAGAAGGTTCGTGCAGAACTATTAAAAAAAAACTGTTGAAACTATTGTTTTAAAAGGTATTAGAATTAGGTACCTACCTACTCTCCATACGCAATTAAGGTAGTACATAATGCAATAGATAATTTGGATTCTAGTTGGAATCAAACACATCAAATCTTACCTGCTGGACAACTCCCTTTTATCGGACTATTTTCAGTCTTTAATATTTTAAAATTAATGACCTAAGGCGTTACAGTACAGTTTGACTTGAGTTGGATTGGGTTCGAAACAAGTCAGACTATTTATCAATCCTATTTAAGAATTCGTTAACAATTTTCGACAGCAGTTCAATTTCCTTGTTAAGTAGTGTACAGCTTATTAGAAGGGGAACTTTAACTTGACCTTGGCATTTTATCAGCCTATTATGAATTGTGTCCCAGTTAATCGTATTTACTAAGTTCTATCATTTTTCAGTTAGTATACTCAATGCGAGTATTTAATCATAAGTCATACATATGTATATGTACGTACTTTTACGATCAAACTGAGGAATTTAATATAGTATTTAGTAGAATAAGAATCAGTTTATTCCCTATTTCGTAAATTAAGTCTAGCTCTGGCTCCGATTTGGCGAACCCGAATGCACGAACTTAAAACCTGCAATTTCATAATTTGACTAACATTGACTGCGACAAAATAGCTTAAGTTAGACTAGGTCTGTCCATGTTAAGTTACGTTAGTAAATATTAGGTTTTCTTTCTTCCAGTTTCATTTTAAAGTTGAAATCTTGAAAAAGGGAGATACCATATAAGTATTTGAATATAATATTAATATGCAAAGGGGTCAAATTGAATCATTCTACACTAATTTGTGCCCTTAGCTACCCTTAGCGTAGTAGTCGTGTTATGGGGTGATCTTTACGCCTATCCCTTTCTGCTTGTGTCGTTGTGTCTCCATTAGTCGTCTGGATCCTGACTAGGTTTCCCATTCCAACCCCGATCCCTTCCCTCCCCATCATTTCTCCCTTTTGTCTTCCTGGTCTTCCCCTTTGAGCTTTCCCCGGGAAAAAAGAAGGAATTGCGGAGACGCTCGGACTAATAATTCCTTCTCTTTCCCCTTCACCTAAATTACAGTCATTTGAGCAGCTCGTTCTCCCTCTTGCTCTCTCTCCTTCTAATCTCCAAAGAAAACTGATTTCCCTACTCCAGCCAACACGAACGAGCATTACCGTACGCCATACATACATACATACATACATAGGTACATGCGGCCTATAGTATTCATATCTAACTACGAGATCCTCTCTTCCGAATCAGCCTTTCTCTTCAAAGGAAAAGTAAAAAAGTAGTAGTTAGGGGGAGCATGAGAACCCTATGCATGAGTTCTTACCCTGGGAATAGACATGTTTTTAATAAATGAGTGACTTGTAGAAAGGACAGGACTCCAAAGAAATTGGAGAAGAGTCTCAAAGTAATTTCCAGGCTCCGTCAAATGCTCTTTTACCGTTTCCTCTTCTTTCCAATTAGAGGGATGCATGAGGCACTTTCCTAATACGAAAAATTCCATCCCTTAGCTCGGCATACTAATCTCCATTTATTACGGCTTACCTATGTATCTCCGAATGCCCCATTCAGTTAGTGATGCATATACAAGCTTATCGCATTTACCACCGATTGATAAATGATAATACATGTTGCTTTGTTATTTGATTTGGTTGATTCTTGGTATCAATAGCTGAAAATATGCTCTTCTAAAGCCGATATTTGAACATTCAAATCTACTCCTCTAGGTAAATCTTTGGATTTTACTCCAGAAGCTATGATAAGTATTAAACTTTAACAACTATATGGCGTAGACAAAGCCCATATAATATAATATGGACTATTGAGAACCCAAGGTCTGATGGCCGACCCGGCCTTGGCTTGTCAATTGTTTCATTTAAATTGTATATATATTTTCCCAACTTTGTTCAGTTTTCTCATTACGGTTGCAAACAGCGCAAGAGAGGGGCTTATGAATCGTACTGGGTCTGTTCCAAACAGTTTTTGTTTGTATATTATGTAATATCTTACCAACTATTTTTGAGCTTACACGTAGGTACCTAAATGTTTTCATATTTTGTAAAGTTTTCGAAACTTAAGGCAATGCTCAATGCTGCTCTAAGAAAATGAAATTCGTCGAGAAGATGGAACCCGACTGTACAAAAAGCTGCAATAGAATAGCTAAATACTTTGGCCAGTGCGCAAGACAATTCTGAAATCTACAACATCTGTCTGTATACAAAACTCTACTGCATATAATACTTGGGCTTTATTTTTGAAAACTACATCATCTCGTAGCACACAAAACTGTAGTTTAAGAGCTGTAGCTGAAGAGCTGTAGTAAGTTTGCACGGACTGTACTTGAAGAGCAGAAACACTGTATTCGCGGAGGGCAAAATTATTTTGAACCCTACAGCATTTGATTGTGCACAAGAATGTCACTGAAAAACTAAAATTTTGGAGTGGGGCGCACGAATTTTCTTTTAATCTACAACATCTGATTGTACGGTTTAAGAGTGCGTAACGGGCGTATTGTATATAATGCGAAAAATTTGATTATACACACTGGAGTTTGGATTCGGTGTGTATACTCACATTTTTCCCAGCATTTGATTGTACGCGGGTTATACTTAAAAAGCATAAGCCGTTTGTACCGAATGCAAGAAAAAGTTGAAATACATATTTTGATTCTAGACAATTCTATACTTGAAGAGCATAAACCCGTTTGCTCGGAGGGTAGACAAAATTAGCTTTTACACAAAGCTATAAATACTTCAAAACTAGTAAAACTTTCGACGGAGATCAAGAAAATTTTAATTTGGTAACATTTAAGTATGCGCACAAGTTCATTTCAGTCAGCGCAATCAATTCGTGCGTGGAGTGCCAGGCAAATAAACCAACTGAATAGTATGATCGTAAATCTGCTATCGCATTTCCGAACTAAAAACAATTCTAAATAAAAATTATTCCTTTAATAAATAAAACACGACTTCAAATACGAATTATTTTTGACCATCTATATTAAAGTAGATTATGATTGATTTCAATAAAATTATTCAAGTACAAAAGGAGTCCCGAGATTATGTAACCACTTTTGAGTTATTTATTTTAAAGACAGAGGGGCAAACTGAGACTGTGAGCTCTGGCATGGAGGTACTAAAAACAGCACAATAGCATAAGACAACTTTCAAGGATTTAGTGTTAGCCGTTTCTATACAGTGGTGGCGGGAATGTATGAAATTCTAAAATCAAGCTTCCAGTGTAAACAAAACACCTAAAATCGGAGTGGGCTTAGGAATCGTATATGGACAGTATACAGCAAGTCAAAAGTCACATCATCTTCTCTGGCTTGATCAGCTCTACTGCCATGTTTAAATTCTAATGGGGAAGGGACGCATTCCAAAGTTAAACCGGATCAGAACGTGGAGCATTATTTAGTTTTTCGGGAAAAATGAAAGTTTTGTAAAAAGTTTTAAGGTGGTTCGGTTATGGGTGTCAAAAGTATTCTTCCAGACATCCGTGTATAACCAACGGGTAAGATTACTGCAGACTGATGTATTGCTCATGTTTTGAAGCCATATTCAGGGACCATTATATGTCATCCGTTGGTGACGAGCCCCGCAACGTTGTTCATGCTCAAGCTCTGAAACACGATCAATGAAACGCGTCGATTACTCTGACAACCCGAGGTCACTCGACGACATACCATCAATCCCGACAAGTACACACATATGAGGTCATCCTGTATGAGTCCAATTAATATGTGTTAATTCCTTCACACACAACAATGCTTATTTAGTACACGTACTTCAGATTCTAAAACAGTTCGGAAACTTGACCCAGGAAACATTGTTGGTGTAAATACGATGGGCCCGATGCACTCTTTAAGGTGTATATAAGTAAGGAAATGGCCGGATTTTTCTAGTAGGCAAGACGTGGGGAAAACCAAGAGTGTAACCCGCATTGGCTTCTCTAACTTCCCCACAAAGTTTACACTTTACCAAAAATGGTGTAAGATGTAGATA
>JAQFZY010000634.1:0-23756 GCA_034696285.1 Hypogastrura burkilli | reverse complement strand
CGTATTTATGTTACTCCACTCTATTGTAACCTAACCGGACGTAACGTATTTATGTTACTCCACTCTATTGTAACCTAACCGGACGTAACGTATTTATGTTACTCCACTCTATTGTAACCTACCCGAACGTAACCTATGTTCCTTCAATGTACTGTAACCTAACCTAACTTCCTCTACTCTATTGTAACCTAGCTTCATGTTATAATCTAATCAATGCTAAAGCTATTTTTCGCTCATTTTAGGTAAATTATGGAAGGGTGAAAGACAAAAGTTGTATTCTTGAGTTCTTCAAGGTCCAATCCAAGCGGGCACCATTAATATTAAGGGGAATAGAAGGGAAATATACTGTAAGTGTAAGTATATTGACTGAGACAAGTTTGAAGTTCAAATTCCCAAATACACAAAGTCCTCAAAAATTGAGCTACGAATAAACGGAAATGGAACTCAGGACCTAAGCCTATTTGAAGTGTAGTAGGTGGCCATAGTTGTAAGCACTGGGACTTTGAGTTTGCTCCAAATATGTTGGGCCCACGAGCCCTGTCACCGCCAAAGTCCCATTCTCCGTGAGATTCCTATTTCCGCTGAATAGGGAATGTTATGCAATAAATAAGTAATATTGCGTAGTACAGTATAGGATCGGAGGAGGGACCGCCAATGGGACGGGGCTCCGTTCGTGGCGGGACTTTATAATTTTTCATGGGCCTCCCGGCTCCCGTCCCTGAGAGGCTAAGGAGGGGAGACAGGGGCCGGGGAGCCTGTCAAACCAAATAATATTGAATAAACAAATTCAATGTCCTAGAAAGGCTCCCTTTTCTTTCCCTCCGGACTTCCCGCCGGGCTCCCTTTGAACTCCATTTTAATAAATCAGGCGTGGGCTGATTGGGAGGCCCTAGTCGACGTATGTAGTAGTAGTACAGGAGTAGGGGACCTCCAGACATTGATTTCCACAATCAAAGTCAGTCAAGAGTGTCGCTCTGGAAGCCCACCAGTTCAGCCTCCCTCCGAAACCTACAATCTTTAAAATGACTCACTTTGAAGCCAGCGACCTACTAAGAGCCTATGACTGCAAAGTCTAAATTCATATCTTGATTCTAGCATTCATTGTTCCCTTTATAGGATTCATGAATCAAAGGCCAGTAATTGCATATACCGGAAGAAATATACATTTTAGCGAAAAATGTAAATCCCAAACCCAAGTCGCGAATTAGTTTGCATTACAGTTCAGGTTGGGTATTATACCTATAAGTATATCTAAGTATATTAAAACCAATCGTGCTGAACCCTTATTGAATTGATACTAAGGTTAGGTTTGGAATACGTAGTATAAGTTATGTTAGGTTTCAAATACGTAGCAGAAGTTAGGTTAGGTTTCAAATACGTCGCTTAAGTCAGCTTAGGTTGGAAACAGTTCGCCTAAGTTAGGTTAGGTTTGAAATAGGTCGCCTAAGTCAGCTTAGGTTGGAAACAGTTCGCCTAAGTTAGGTTAGCTTTGAAATAGGTCGCCTTAAGTTAGGTTAGGATCGAATTACGTCGCCTAAGTTAGCTTAGGTTTTAAATAGGTCGCCTAAGTTAGGTTAGCTTCGAAATACGTCGCCTAAGTTAGGTTAGGTTTGAAATACGTCTCCTAAGTTAGGTTAAGCTTGAAACACGTCGCCTAAGTTAGGTTAGGTTTGGAATACGTAGCATAAGTTAGGTTAGGTTTGAAATAGGTCGCCTAAGTTAAGTTAGGTTTGAAATACGTAGCATCAGTTAGGTTAGGTTTGAAATACGTCGCCTAAGTCAGCTTAGGTTTGAAATACGTAGCATAAGTTAGGTTAGGTTAGGGCTTCGCCGAATAAGTTACGCTAGGTCCGTACTCTTACAAAAATAAGATTGATCAGCCTGATCAGCCTAGGTTTGGACCCCAAAAAGCTTATTTATTATTTTAGAGAATCGGAATATTTCTAAAAATTTTCCGGCCTCCAACCATGTTCCCCCGCACTAAAGAAGACTCCGAGGCCTTTCTTGAGTACCGTAGCACATGGATGGGTTTTGCGGAAGGAGGTCCCCTCGACTCAAGACCCGAATCTTGGGCCTATATCCCCCCCCCCCCCCTCCCTGGACGCTTGGTGGCCTATAGTAGGGAAAAAAGTTTCCCTTTTTGGTGCATTCTTGAACATGAGTACTACTGCAGTGCAGATATTAGGCTCGGGCCTCTGTCTATCAAGGTTACGTAAACTACCCGCTCTAGCACTCATCCGAGATCCCCGAGCTCCCCCACCTCAGGCTCCGCTGCTCCCAACATCCGCGGCTCCCCTTCCCGCTCCCGGCTCCTTAATTTCCTGCTCCCAAATATGATTTGGAGTCAGAGTGGGGGGAGTGACAGGAGAGCGTAAATCAGGAAGCGGCCGGGTCCGTTCCTCCAGTTTCGGGGAGCCCCACCCGTCCCGACCTCCGGAGGCCCAGAAGCACAACTTTTAAAGCCCATGCCTTTGGAGCTCGGTTCTTTCCGGACCCGGATCCGCATGTCAGCCCAGCCTCGGCTTTCACCCAGCCGAAAGTTTAAGCTTTCCCTGGCCTCTCAAATTGGATTCCGTGAGCCTGGCCCTTTCCTCAAGATGGATCTCTGGAGGCTTGGAAAGTGCTTGTATTTAATGCTTCCCAAGAAATATACACTTTAGGCCCGAAAAATGGTGGAAAACAGCCAATTTAGATGTTTACCAAATACGACACAGGCCGGATATGGAATATGATCAGATATGAATCCCGTCTCAACCGACTGCAAAATGTGTGTCCCAACACCTTATAGTTAAGTAAGTACTTGTTTCATATATTGTTTGGTCAATTTTTTTAATTGAGGAAATCCCAGATCTAATAATTGGGAAATTGTACGAATCCGGATTGGATGGCAAATCACAGAAGGATTCAAGAAATGGGAACCCGAATCATGAGCTCATTCCAGATCTATGAATCCGTGGATCCCTGCCCTTTATAAATAGCCATAGTACATATATTCCCGAATGTTTGGATTTCATTGGAGTAGACAAGACACGGAGTTTGTTGGCATAAATATAATGTAGTCATGTGTCGGCGGATGTCAACCTTGGCCCAGCATAATTCATTTCACACATTAGGCATGACATATTGGCCATTCGGAGTGGAGCTAGAGATAGTAGTGTAGAGAGGGGCCTACTTATATGATGAAACGATAGCAAGTGCAAATTGTAACATGCTAAACTTGTATACTAGAACACTAGAAGAAGACAGAGTGGGATCAGGATCTCCGCTGGATTTTGCACATGTCCGATCCCGGCTAACGCTAAGACCGTCTCAAGCTCATATGTCTTCAGTAGTAAATAAATACATAGATTTCACGTATGAAATCTGAATACAAGTTAGTATGCGTAATACGAAGCTCAAAATCCACTAAGCATGGAACCCCGATGAACCTGTAACAAGGACGTAGAGGCGAGTCCATTCAAGAGAAGCCCTAATCCTGTCACCAAGCTTATAATTGAGCCATGAGAAAGGTCAGGGCTCTCTCTTGTTCCGATCCAAGGCTCAAATTATAGGTAAGACTTGTACACACATAGTGTTAGGTCCCGCTTCCCTTCAATTACGACTAAGCGGAGCCCATAAACACCTTAGCGGGACACAGCAAGTTCGGGATATAGTATAAGCTGAAACCGTAATAATTACTAGCCTATAATAGGCAGAGCCCGAACTCTGGAATTTGGCACACGCAGCCTGTCAGGCTTATTATACTTACTCATATCCCATGTACCCTATTATGCTCCCACTCAAGGGCCCGGGTTTAATTACAGTACTACTGGAGATGGTCCAATTCATATACAATATGTAGAGGTGGCTCAATACGAAATTTCCACTTTGATGGATTGGGGTGTAGGCAGAGTTAAGTGTGGCCATTTCAAAGTATGGACTAAATAACAGAAACTAAAAACTCTATTATTATTGTAATAACCTGCATATTAACTTCGGGATAAATATGCAGATTCTACATAGTAGCGGGAGAAAACAATTTTCGCTTGGTTAGGTTAGGTTTAATTAGTTTCAAAATGAGTTGTTTGGACAGTCTGTGATTTTATATTTTATACTTGAGGCTGTATTTTGTAAAATAGTTCCGGAGATCTCCACTATTTTTAGAGGAATATTTAAACGATCACGAATTAATTCAAAATCTCCCACCAATTACACCAGATTTCGTCACCAGCGTTTTGAAATATTGCAAATACGATAATTTTAACTTCGTTAATTATTGTAAAATAATTATTCTTGGGCTCAATATAAGCTTCAAGTGATTGGTGGTGAGTAATTTGCTGTAATTGGTGATAAAATCTGCTTGAATTAGTGAAAGATTTCGAATTAATTGGTGATAGTTTAAATGGCAGCCCTATTTTAGCCGTTTGTAGGAAGCAGAGCTAAAGTAGGTATTAATTTTTAGGAACATACGGATGGTGCGAATGCTTAATTCCCATTAATTCAAAGTAGTCCTGCATTGGAAACATGACGAGGGACTCCGGCTTAACGTTCACGGACGGACTATGCCTTCCCACTTTCACTTTTCCAGAACAATGGAATCCTTGGCTTCTCCATTAGCAACAATTTCCCTAGTCCGCTCTGCAGAGATGATGATTGTGGGAGCGTAGGAATGGAATGATATGAAAATCACGGTCCGGACCTAAGATAAGAACTGAGCGGAATTCGGGCTAACACGTTCGGGTAGGTATACTACGCCAGAAGAGATTCAGATTCAGGCGAGTCAGGCTCCCGATTTGTTTGCCAACTGATAACCGGGGACCCGGAGCCCCGCATTACACGCACCCCTTCAATTCAAACCTACGGACAGTAGTAGTAGTAAGTATAATAAGAAGAAAAAAGTAATTGGACTATTTTGGGGGCATAGGAACAGAGCCGGGCTCTATTCATTCCGGCCTCCACCTGCTAATCATGTTATACTTGGTTGTCCAATCAAGGCTCGGCCCTGTATTTTTGCAAAATAGTCATATCCCAAAATTTGGGATCCGGCAGCTGCGCCAGGGGCCGAGTGCCAATTACAGGCGTGCCGGCGTGTGGGAATAACTGTAAATTTGGCAAAAGGTAATCCCTCATTGGAAAAATTAGGTTTCGAGGCTCGTCGACTCATCAGGCCCCCTCTCAAGGGGCACGGGGGGGGGGACTCGGGACCTGCCCCCTTGTTATTCCAACTACCTACTTGAATAATTATGGAGATTCGGGGACACGGGGCCTAAATTATTCATGACTCTTGTGGCTGGGCCTGAAGTGGATTTGGGAGCCAGGTAAGCAGCTACAGGCTACAGTAGTGTTGGATTTAGGGTCTGGGCCCGCAACACTTCACAGAGGTCCCCACTAGAGATATAATTGGGGACCTAAATGAATACGAGGCCCAAGTTAAGCTAGGATTTTAATTTTCCGCACTGGGGAGCCTGTTTATTGGCCGAGAGAAGGAAAAGCGATTTAGGGGCTTAAACCTAAAGAAAAAGGTCTGAAATCCAATTTGGCATACAATTTAGGAGATAACAAGTACGGATAGAGTCCCGAGTGAAGGCAGAGATCGCATGTCCTGTGAAGAACCTCCTGTCTAAAAAATAATAGGCGGGAAACTTTTGCACTTCCCTTTACATTTCTCATTAGGGAAAATATAAATCCTGCTCTACGCGGATAATAATGCAACTCTCCGGTCTCATTATAGGCAGACCGGACCTGTTACCGACAGTTGTAGACTCAGGACATTATACAATATAGGAGCCCGAATTCTTATATGTCAGTCAGTATTCAATAACATCTTAGAGATGCCAAATAGAACCAAATGGTCTGTCAAATGGACGTAATATTGGCACTACTAAACAATACAGTTTAGTCTAAAACAAAATATGAAAATGAAGTTCGACTTCAGTCATACTGTTTGGTAATTTTCATAAAATCTATATATTTTGAGTAGTATATATACAAGCCTATCGAAACCAATTTTTTTGTAATATGTATAATACTCACTTTTTGAATGAGATGAATGTTTCTTGCCGAAAGAATGAACATTAGCATAATTTTGCGCCAGGTTAGGTTAGATTCGCGAATGATTTTTACCTTTTGAGGTTTAGTGTATTTTTTAGAAAGAAATTAGTAGTTATTTAAATCTCTGTTAAATACCGTTTAGATTACGTAGGTCCTACTTTATAATTCGAGTTCTTTTGACCTTAACAGGGACTATTTAATTCTACAAATTGAGAGTGCTTGAGTGGTACAAACATAGGGAGCTTGTTAGTGCTCTCCTGTATGCTCAAGCTTCCCTTCCACTAATTACATTGTATGCTCCTCTTGCTAATTCATTTGTACGGATCCTACTGGAATATGGACCGCACTGCGTCCGACAGACTCGCCTAGAACTGTCAGGCTTCCAAATGGCCTGACCAGGACTTCTGACAGAGCATGCCCCAGCCCTAAAATCAATTTGGGATTCAATTACTATGTTTTAATTTGGTCCTGCGGTCCAGCCCAGAGGATCCCGAAATTTCCTCAAAAGAACCGATCCCCTCACAATCTATACAAAATTAGGACCGTTGCCAAGGACCGGCTGAATATATTACGAGACCACCATTTTCCCCAAAGTGAAAGTTTCCGGAGAAAGTTAGCCCAGCCTCGTAAGTTAGCTCTTCTCAACTCTCCATTGTAGTACCTTCGTGGGTACTACATATGTAGCGGGATCAACAAGCCGGCCCTGTTGATTCCCCAATCGATAAGGTAAAAAAATAGACAAAAGTAAGTCTGTCAAGACGGGGGGAACCTACTTGGGTACTATATGGCCAAGACTCTAAAAATTTAAGGAGCCGGAAATGGGAGGCCTAATGGAACCCGCTGGAATGAAAACAAACGGATGATTTCATTTCCATACGGATAAGTTTAGACCGGTCGGGGCGGAACTATGTGGGCTGAGGTACTTTACGTACTACGACTACTGGATTTACTTGGCCCGGACTCGGGTCGGCTATAGAGATAGAGGTCTACTTAAATATAGATCTCATAATCTAAATATAAACGGATCAGGAAAAGTTTGCCAGTCGGCCCTGGTTTTTAGGAACCCGAACATATGATGCCCTTCTGCCTACAACCCTCATACGCACTTTTGAAGGGGGAGACACAATGAGCTCATCCAAAGGCCTATGGAACCGCTTCAATTAGGGACGAGCAGGATAAAGCGGGAATTAATGGGGTTCGGCTCAACGACACTGCAGGGAAATTCTCGTTTTTCAGCGTGAATAATATTGAGCCGGAAATTTCATTTTTTTCGCAAAATGTTTACTCTTTTGTACAAATTGGGCGACAAACGTTATTGTTGTACATAAATTCTAACCTTAATTTCTCCAATTCCAATATGCATCAATAATTTATATTAATTATGTAGTAGGTACTCGAAATAACTTTTATTATTTGTATTGAACAATGTCTCTTCTCAAAACGTCTGGATTCCAAACAGTACATAAAAAAGTCAAATTTTGTCGAGTTAGAAACTTCAAAGGGTTTTCTGTGCCCCTAATTTAAAAATTAGCGGGATTCAAAGAGACTAAATCCCCCAGGGAGGCAGTAATTCGTAATAAATGGAACCTTACAAATCCGTCTTTTTTTAGATTCCCGTAAAATTGGGTATGTTATAAAATATATACTGCACTAGGCCTTCGGATTCCATGGAAGAGTCAAGAGAAGGAGTTCAATTTAAATCTCAGCCTCATCCTCGTGAGAATGAATACTTGGGCCGGCCCTTTATGAGGCTCTGGGAACTGAGAAACTGGAGCCTCTTCCTCTCCCTGTTTGCGAAGGACGATCAACATTGACTCTCTTCTTTATATTACGTTGGGCTTATTTTGTTAGGCTGGTACGTGATATATCTAATCCTATTCCCGAGCTGATCAGCAGAGGATCTTTGAGATTACTATTTGAAGAGCCTCGAATGCATCCTATGCTGGGTAGGAGAACCTAAGATTTAAATTGGACGTCTCCCCACTCCCTCGTCCTTATGTTCACGTCGGCATTTAATTTCAATTCAAGTGCTGACACTCAAGTATAAATCAAAGGGGAAAGTCATACTTTGTCTCTGTCCTTTAATTCCAGCCTGGCACGACAAGGGCCACCTAACACTAACTAATATGGCGTGCTTAAAAGGTTTCTCTCACGCTGACACTGACCCTATTTCAATAAATTTTGGGAAGGGCGGGCTGGGCCTGTATTATGATTTAGGGAGACCCCAGGGCCTCCTAACCACAAAAAGCTATTCCGGAAGAAAGTGGGGGCCTAAATTGGGACTCTGTAATAGCTATAACATTAAGTCCCCTTGATCCATTACTCGAAAAATCAGCAAAAGGAAATTGGAATGGGCGGTCGGACCAATAACTCACTTGCTATATCGGCCGGCGGCGTCGGCAGGCGAGGATTGGAGACAAAGATGGATGTTTGTGTGGGTAAAGTGAATCTGACTTAACTAACCGAAAGAGCAGTCTATCCTAAGACAATTGAATGGACAATAAGCAAACCAAAACTAACATTTAATAATTTTAGCTAACCTGGCCTGGTCTCGCTTAATCTAGCCTAACCTACCTTAATATTACCAAGCTTTTAATTTAAATAAATTTTTGTCAGACTATAAAGTGGCAAGAGAATGGAAACGAGGAATATTTAAACGATCACCAATTAATTCGAAATCTCTAACCAATTAGAGCAAGTTTCATCACACAGGTTTTGAGATAAGTACTTCAAATATGACAATTTTAATTCCATTATTTATTGTAAAATAAAAAATCTTTCGCTCATAATAAGTTTTAATTGGTGAGTAATTTGTTGCAATTGTTGAGGAAATCTGCTTTAATTGGTGAGAGGTTCGAATTAATTGGTGATCGTTTAAATGGCAGCCAATGAAAAGGTTGGATTTTTAAATTCCATATGAAAAAGGCTACCGCTGAAGGCGTGGTTTGTAATTGTGTATATTTCTGCAACTGCACGCATACTATAAAAGTGCTTTAAAAATGTATAATTTATGGCTTAATATCAAACAAATTCCGGATGTTTCAAGCCCCTCCGGAACCGTGTTGGCGTAGACGCCGGTGCTCCCATGCTGTAGCCACTCGGGCCCTCTGCCTAGCTCCTCTCTTAAAAACCCACTGACAAAGTTTGAAATGACTCTGGCTAAAAGGAAGGAGGCTGAATCAATAAACCGGGCCTCCTAAGCCCCTTGACTCTCACCTCTATTGACAGGCCCTAATGTGTGTGTAGAGGGGCAAGTGGTTCCCTACATTTGTTTATTGCCGGGTTCTCGTAGAACCAGCCCGCCCCGGCCTTACATATTCATAAAGGATGCCCCCAAATCCGGCCTGACTTTCACTTGGGAAAGTGGAAGGGGGTGAATCAATAGTGGCCCCGAATTCGGGTCCTCCCCCCCCCCCCAATGATTTATGCATGGGGAAATATGCTTTTCATTTTTCATGGTCGGAGCCGGAAGTCTGAGGACGGGGTGACTTCCCTGGATTAGCTCAGAGCTAATAAAGGAAGGCTTCAGTCATGCCGCCTGCCTCGAGAGAGGGCTAAAGGAAAGGAGCCACTCACCATGGGTGCCGTAGGACACGGTCATAAGGGGCTACAAAACCAAGGGAGGCGGCCCAACTACTTTGGATAAGATTCTGCATACTTACCTGGAAATCAAAGAAAGGAGAAAGTTAGGATTGGAACATGAAATTTCAATTTAAAAAAAATACAAGAAAAAAGCGTGCAATTCAGTTGATGGTAGATATGTATTTATGTGACATTCCAAGAATGCTGATTTCTGGTTTTAAACAAACTGGTTCCTTCAAAGGGAAATTAGTTTTAGCTATAGAATAGTGATTATTAATTTTTTTTGCCTTTGAGTAACCAGGAATCCAGCTTTCTCGAGTTTTCTACATATCTGTACTTTCTATGCATTGCTTATGCCCGGAAAATAAAGACCGAAGCTAAAAAGAATGTGCAAATGAGGAAATATATGTTGGACACAAATATTTTAGACAATTTGTGCCCGGATTCATTCCATGGCCGAGCCGACTCATATGGCTTAGTTAGCATCTAGATTTGTTTAACAATAAGGCATATTGTTATATTTACATAGTCCAAAACTCGCTACCTCTATAACCCTAGGTCAACCCGACTGCATCATATCATGAGAAACACAAAAAATGATTACACGGGCCTTTGGAGCATGAATACATTGACCCCGTGACCTCGGGGTGACCCGCTTGGTTCACCCGGGGTCAAGTTTAGTCAGCATCGGACTCTGATGCCCGTGGCCATGCAGGGTTGTACGCTTGGAACAATTTTTTTATATTGACTTCTGGGGGTCATGTAGTGACCTCAAAGACGTCACCTAGGGTCAACCCAACTAAACAATGTCATCTGACTCTTTTGATTAGTTTAAATATTGTGATTCGTTTCGCGGTTGTGATTCGTCACTCCGTGCAGCACGTAGGGTGACACGCAAGCGCTCTTCAGAGCACTTGTTTATTTCCATACTTTGTATTCTTCTGTAGGTATTATTAGGAATTTACTACAGACCGTAGACCGTATTTTGTATTAGTCATAACTCTTTTTTTTTAGATTACTTAAACTTAAATACCAATTACAAAATATACTGTGCGGATCTAGACTTGAGTAATTTAGATCATAAGTCTGTGCGTGTCCTTTGTGTTGAGAGTGTGTCAGAAAGCGACCAACATGGTTGAGATCGAACGTTCATATTTCTACCTACGTACCTACTATCAAATAAAACCTGCAGTTAATTCCGAATCACTCTACGTATTGCTGTTGAACGTCATGCGTATATGCACATATAGTTCACATGCATGTGCGCATGTCTCTGATATAATACATGATTTGAGAGTTATTTGTATGTTTACATTGACAGGGAGCCAATGATTCTGAAATAGCACACAGCTAAGTGCGCTTTCTCCATTTTACTTCCGAATTATAGTAGAAATAAAGTGCTGCAAAAAAGTCAAGCTGATATTGGCTGCAGAGAATAATTTTTGACACCGTTTACATTCAAATCCGTTATGCAGGGAGGACTTTGATTCCTGCCTACCAGTCTAAAATGTTTATTTCGTAAACACGGGATTTCCACGCTTAATCTGTCCTTACGCTTGAGCCAGAAAGACTAAGGGCTTAAGTAAAGCCTGTACAATGCCTTGCGAACGGTAGCGCGTAATAGAAATATGAATGAATATAAGCAGCCAGAGCGTGTTTAACTACTTGGCGGAATAGGCAGTCTCTATTATTTATGAACTCTTTAGCTTCGTTTCTCACACTATGTAAATCCGAGCCCGCCGAAATTCGGGAGTTCCGCATGTAGGTTGAGGAGCGGGGAGCAGGTGCTTGGAGGAAGATCAGCTTAGCTCCTACTATGCGCCTAAGTCCCGGAATATAATATCATTTCAACAGAGATGGATCTGATCCGAATCTTACAGCTCACCCTCTAATCCATCAACGAGGACCAACAGCACATGACACCACCCCCACGGTGCTGCCCAAGTAAAGGGTCAAGAAACACGTTATTTTCAAGCAGTATAGCTTATTTAATGTAAATGTGTACAATTTCTGGAAATTCGTAGTTTTCCGGGAAAACTCTACATTTAAAGATTCGGACCTTTAAAGACAATCATTCTGAAATGATGGGCCTCCCAGAAACTCGAAACTCGGACATACACTGGTAATAAGGCACCTTTCCTGGAGTTATACTTCCGTAAGGGGATATTGTACTTTTTTATTTATTCTATATTCCAAACTTTCTTTCAGTAGGTATGTATGTATGTAGTACCAACTATAAAGTGGAGGAACTCGGTCCTTCCTCCTTTTAGTTTCCTTCCTTGCCCAGACTCTCATATTTCTTTATGCATGGAGCCGGGGAATGGTGGTGACTTATGTGACCAGCTCATGAATCCTTTCCCCAGACGTCTGTCGAGCCCAGGAGCCAGGATCTACATTTACACTACTGCATATACATATAATGTACTCTGGTTCCATGCAGGATAGGTGCCTAATGTATATAATATGTGCTCCAGAAAAGAAACAGACTGAGGACATAAAGATAGTCATCAGTGATTCATGAGTTTACCTTACATGTCCTGAATCGAAAAACGCATGAATTCCCCTACTCAAGTCCCTCTGCTACCTTACGGCTAATACTACTTATTTGCCTATATACGCTTTTAGGTACTGGAGTGCGTAGTTCTGCATGGAGCACATACGACATAGGTAGGTACTACCTATGTTGGAGCTTGTTTAGGGAGTTGGACCGTATGCATACTGGCTGAACACGAAGTCAAATTGAAACAACAATAATTGACATTAGAATCAATTATTTTGCTTCTTGCTCTAAACTAGAATGCTTTGCCGTTTTCAATGGGATGCGTAGATATCAATTCAAAATTAAATTGTAATATGCTTGGCGCCATCTTAATTTCAATTTATATGTAATTTCTTCAACTCCACCTCCCATTTTGCAAGCATAGAAATAATGAAACAAGGTAAAATCCAGCATTGATGGCGTCATGATGTTATGCTTATAATTTTCTAAGCAATCGGCAACATAGGCAATGGAAGGTCTCTGGCTTTCACCGGAGCCTGAATAAAACATTGGCTGGGAAAGGAGGAGGACTTAGGATTCATGGACTCCGGGATTAATTATTAAATCAAATTTAATCAGGCCACCGGAAAAGTACCCTTTTGAGCTACTACTACTAATATCTCTAAGCACTTGGCCCCATTTCCTTCAAAGTTACAGAAAATGGGATGGCCTAGGTAAGGACACACGGCTTAGGAGTAAGTAACTTTGAGCCGATTTCTGTCAATTTCATCCCCGAGCCCAAAGTGACGGGGACCATATGGAATAACTAACCACAGGCTTTGGTCTATTGACTCTGAGCCGGGACTTTGTTCTCCTCCTGGCAACCCCTCAAAAAAAACATCTTATGATTTAAAGTCCTGCCTGTCAATTTACTCTTCTTCGGCTCTGTAGAATAACAAAGGCTTATTGTGGTACATACTTCTGGAATGAAATTTCACGGTCCACATTTTGAGTGCATTATGACTCCTTCTTCCTAAAGAGCCGTGTCAGTTTAATTGACTTATTATTAGGCCACCTACAAAAAATACTGGCTCCTGTTTAAGGCTCAGACAAACTGATGATTCATGGGAAGAAACTTTATAGTAACAGCCCATGGGCCTTTCTCAAAAAGCTAAACAAGATCAGGTTCATGTATAATAGTTTAGCCTGATTTAGGATAGGTTAGGTTTGTTTACGATTACGTTGCCTAGGAAGGTTAGGATTTTTTTTTAGTTTAGGCTGGATTAGGTTTAGTCAGATTGAGTTTGCTTAGTTTATTACCGGTTTAGATTAAATTTGGTTAGTGTAAAGTTACAGTTTTCTGAAAGTGTTGTGCCAATTTCTTTTATAAAGCAGTGTACATTTTGCTAAAAGCTGTTGCTGTTTTTTTGCCCTATTTGTTTGTACCTATGAACTCTTTAGAAAGCTTGTGTCCTTATGGAAACCTTATGCCCTGTGTGGAAAGCTTATTACCTACTACGGAACGTTGGTTCCTTTGGTAAGCCCTATGCCTTTTTTCAGAACGCTATCCCGTTTAGTGGAAACATTTCCTCATGTGTGGAAACATTAAAGGCTTTACTGGGACATTTGTCCCTTGGTGAAAGTCCTGGACTTGGTGAAAAGTTTGGGCCTTAGGACCGCCACGCAAATTTGGTGCCTTTATGGGAGTCAGGTGCCTTTTGACGGAGTCTTGTCGCATAGTGACAGTCCGGTGCCTTATTGAAAATGATTGTCCTTTTGCGGGAGTCTTGTCCCATAGTGAAAGACCGGTGCCTTAGTAAAGGTGATTGTGCCTTTTCAGGGAGTCTGGTCCCATAGTGAAAGTCCGGTGCCTTAGTGAAAGTGAGTGTGCCTTTTCAGGGAGTCTTGTCCCATAGTGAAAGTCCGGTGCGTTAGTGAGTGATTGTCCCTTTTGTGGGAGTCTTGTCCCATAGTAAAAGTCCGGTGCCTTAGTGAAAGTGAGTGTGCCTTTTGTGGGAGTCTTGTCCCATAGTGAAAATGAGTGTTCCTTTTGCGAGAGTCTTGTCCCATAGTGAAAGTCCGGTGCCTTAGTGAAAGTGAGTGTGCCTTTTGACGGAGTCTTGTCCCATAGTGAAAGTGAGTGTGCCTTTTACGGGGTCTTGTCCCATAGTGAACGTCCGGTGCCTTAGCGAAAGGGAGTGTGCCTTTTGACGGAGTCTTGCCCCATAGTGAAAGTGCGCGTTCCTTTTGCGGGAGCATTGCCCCATAGTGAGAGTTCGGTGCCTTAGTGTAAGTGAGTGTGCCTTTTGCGGGAGTCTTGCCCCATAGTGAAAGTCCGGTGCCTTATTGAAAGTGAGTGTGCCTTTCGACGAAGTCTTGTCCCATAGTGAAAGTCCGAGTCTTGTCCCATAGTGAAAGTGAGTGTGCCTTTTGCGGGAGCCTTGTCCAATAGTGAAGGGTTGGTGCCTTAGTGAAGGTGAGAGTGCCTGAGCGGAAAGATAGTGCCTTTTGGTGAGAAGGTAGTGCCTTGGCGGAAGCCTAGTGCCTTTAGTGCTTCGGGCTTTACCACTTTGGAAGTCGTTTTCCTTTGGCGGTCCCAGTCTGTGTGAGGCCGAAGAACCGGTTGTCCCTCGCAGCCCCGGCCACGGAGAGGGCCGGGAGGGATCCTCTCAGGAGCCCAAAATGGTAATTAGTGAACATTCCCAGGAATAGGCCAGAGAGACGCTGCTGCTGTAGCCTCTTAGATCCGGAGGGAAGACTTGTCTCGGGTCCAAGGAATCCCTAGCCTAGGCTCCACGACCGACCGGCCCATACCCAGTCTAGCAACAGTTCTTCCCGAGCAGAAGGCCGTAGGAAGAAGAAGAACATCCATCCGTCTCCAGCCACTACTAGCCGCTCAAAAAGAACGTCGGAGGATGCCACTCTTCTTAGTTATGAATAATCTTCCCAACACGTTTTCTCTCTCTTCCCACGGAGGAGCCCTCAATTACAGTCTGACACATTTAGCAATTTACCTATGTTACGGCTTACAGGAAATTAGCCTGCAGTACCAGCTGCTCGCAGTCATACACAGACTATGTAGTCTAAAACGTAATAGTAATTTCATACTGGTACCCGAAAATAGAGATACGTACAATGTTTAAATCCAAGTCGTTAATACTGTTAAATTTGAATAAGGCTTAGGTTTGGTCACATTAGAATTTATAGCGTTAAGTATATTATTTTGCTTGATTAGGTTCAGACCCCCCCAAAAAAAAATTCATTCCGCTCAATGTTATAACTTATTTTCGTGAGACGCTATTTTTCAGTATGAAAATTACAAGGAAATAATAAAGATTCCACATTTTGACAAACTCTGAGCAGGTAATTCGGGCAACCCAAAGTGGCAAACGAAAATGCAGTTAAACAAAACGGGTCTAAAATTCTAAATTTTCAATTCGTTGTATTCTCCAACTTTCACTTGCTTTCACGCCACTTTGCCCCATTTACGCTTAGCCAAAACACGAGCAAATACTGGAAGACTTACTATTAGTGCTGCCCAAAGATAAATCATTTAGCCCAATACAAAATATATAAATGTACTAATTTAGATTTGGGGCACAAATTCTTGAGGCGGTTCCTAAGGGATTTACAGATTCATATATCCATATATTGTCGGGTTGACATTTAGACTTATTTCCATACTCTGTTTTGGGCTAAAATCTTCACTTTTTGAGTAGCATTAAATACAAGGCAAACTCTGAAATTTTGGCTAACCCAGTTAGTGGCTGAAGCCGTAACATGTGCCCATCATCTCCCCGTTACTTTGTGTCAAGAAGGAGACAAGTTAGGTCCTCCGCCTGCCGCCTCGCTCCTCAACAAGTTTAGTAAATAGGCAGAATCAGAAGGAAGGAAGACGAGAGAAAAAAGTGGTTCAAATTCAAAGGAGTTAATTCAACACATGGAGCCTCTATGTATGTAGGCACAAGGAGCCAAACTTAGCTCATCCATCTGCTACATCTTCCCGAAAACTCCTCTTGCGGTACTCCGCGGTACGGGCTCCTTCCTACCTTCTAACTATGTCTCTAGCCTCCACTATTCCACACTCCGAGTCATACGAAATCCCTTACAACTTTCTAATGTACAGCAGAGACTATTTTCTGTTTCAAAGGGTTCCATTCATGGGCGGCCGGGGCCCGGCTGGGATATTAGGATTAGTAGGCCCTATTTACGTGTACTGTGGAGGCTTTTCGGGTCGGGGGCCGGGCACTTACAAAAGTAACTTTCAAGAAGGGCACGTGCCTGAACGGGTTAACCATTTAAAGGGGCGGGTTGGAGGTGTTGGGCCATCCTAGGCCCTTCAAGCCCAACAGCTCATCCCTTGGCTCCTACTCACTGTACCGGCATTCAGAACTTTCACCAAGGAGGTCCAAAGGCCTCGGGACTCCTTCAGAGGCCTCCAAATTTCAAGTCGGGCCAGACCTATTGTAACGGATTGGGAATTTGAGTGCGGAGATTGAGAGCTCCGCCAGCACGACACCAAGACATCAGAGCACGACTAAAATAAGAGGCGGGGAAGAGAGCATTTAGGGAGCCCGCGGAGTGCCCTACTGTGGCTACCGAGTCCCTACTACGTACATATCTAAATACCCGGGTAGAATGTGTATGGGGAGCCTAATGGGAATATTGTACTCTTTGGGCAGGTTGTGGGCTTAAGAAAAGGTGTAGTAGGTCCCGGCTCTCCAGCACCTAACCCACTCTGTACTTCCCCGAAACTAACCTGATGGACTGAGTATAGGGAACTACATAGGGCATATTATGTTGCAGATTCTTTAAAAAATGGGACAGTCTGCATGCTCACAGCTCAATTCGGGAAGGTAAACTGAATCAATACGGTAAAACTTCATATAGAAGTCCATTGTTCTACTTCCTTCTAGAGGTCGGCTGTCGGCTCTAAAGCAGAATCTTAGGCTCTTTTATAATGGTACAACTTATTAAATGGACTGCGTAAGCATTTCTTAGAAATGTAAAAGAATATGGGAAAAATAAGACCTAGAACAAGCGTAATTTGTCGTCAATGTGAAAGACATTCCTGTGCGTCCCATTCTTAATTCAATTCCACCATTAGAAAGAGCATAAAAATCGGCTTTTAGAAAATAGTAAATTACTGGATTTATGAATTTTCGTATTTATTACTGCGCGTTAACATAGTTACATACATGCGTATGGCTTGAAAACGTTATCATGTGCCTGTTCGACTCAACATGATATAAGTACGTGTATGGTTTGGATCTGGAGGCTTTGTCATCTGTTTTGTCTGTTCGACTCATAGATGACATACAGGTGCATGGTTTCTACACTGTCATCTAATTTCTCTGTTAGTTTAGTATTTAACCACCGGAAGCCGGCGTATTAGCATTACTCTACGGTGTCCACCAGTTTCTACTGTTTAGTGAATATTGAAACCTAATTTCCAGACTGACCCGTCACTATGTACAATGTCCAATTTACTAGTCAATCTGGAACATACTGTACATTGGCTCATACTAGGACGGAGTATTCAGCGGAAGCATTACTTGAAGTGGAAGAAGGAACCCGGGTTCGGGGAAGTGAGGAGAACAGCCGGGAAGGGATTCAATGTAATAGTAAGGCACAATAACCGTCATAGCCATAGTCATACACTTAATAGTTTCCCCACATAGCCTCAGTTTACAAACAGAATCTGGCGAAACTGTTGCTTCCCCCAACTACGAATGCGCATTATTTTCCTCGGCGATTGGGTTCGGATTCGGATCTACTTGGGCATGCAAGAAAGTCGACACTCTGTACTCTGTCACTCTTTGAGTAGGTATGCCTGCATGTGGGCTACCTGGAGGCAATGCAGTATGTAGTACTTATATTTATATTCCTATATTAAATGAGCCATAGCGGTAGCTGGCTTGTCTCTAAATCAGTAATAGTAATATACCTGCATTACGTTGCAAGCCCAACGCCTAAATACTACATTTAGAACTCAGAGTTCGGAATTTAGGGTTTGAACTGAAGGGAGAATTATTTACTTCATAACTGTACATGCAGGCACGGCGTCTGGAAATTTTTACTTATAATTATTTGCTTACAAATATATTTTTGTATATACAGAAGTACTTTCCTAATTGTGAATTTGAGTTTTTCCAAAGAACGTTCCTCGATAATTATTTTACTCAACCTGTGTCGCTGACTTCTCTCTTTTGAGCACAACGTATTTGTCGTCTGACATAGTAAAGCTCAAAGCCCCCCGACAGTCCCCTGCCCCTAAATCCTTTCTCCCGAAGAGATCACCTATGCCTATCATGTCCTGGAGCAGCTAGGAAGTGAATTGCATTAAGGAAAAGTTATCGGCGGATCTTACAGGAACAAGCGTGCTAGTTGAGGGTGGAGAAAGTTGCTGAGAGATGCTGATGATGACGGAAGGATGCTCCCTCCTTACAAGTCTCCATTCCTCTCCGCTATATAGCTAGAGAATCTCTCTGAGAACTTATTCCACACTTCCGCCCTATTTACTCCCTGGATTACCCAAGGACAGGCTAAACAGGGCCAGTTGTAGGATACACACTTTCAGGCACTTATTATCTGGAATCAGAGCCAAAAGATGGGTTCCAGGACCCGCGGATCCCTCCACACCATACTGGAGAGGCGGGCTGGAAGTGGAACTTTATCTCTCAGTTTCAGTTCCAGCCTCATTATTTCCAGAAGACAAAGCCCGAGCACAGAACTTTCGCCAGGCACTTTCCATGGACCGGACCCTCCCGTCCCCTCCGATCTTTTCCAGCCCTAAACTTTCCCCATCCATTCATTTACAACTACAGCTATACAGCTCTCCCACCTGAAGACGGAGTTCCTTCACATGACGGCTTCATTCCCACAACTCTCTGGAACCGCACACACTTCCACTTTCACCATTGTAGGCCTAATCGACCCATGTACATTCATATAGGATTTTTGTAAGTTTAATTATATTTGCACTGGAAAGGTTCAACTCTTTAAAAATGGCGTAATATTAGTCCTGCTCAAAAAACAGAGGTCTTGGTCCCAGAGTACGGACTCCAAGCCACTCTGTATTGGTATTCCTTACGGAGGACGCGTTCCCACTTGGGTCCCAGTACCATCCCTCTCAAAAATGAGTCTTAATGCAGTGAAGTGGGCGTGAGGGCTGAAGTCACAAATTAATGGCAAGAAATAATTCAGGAGGTTGGAACTGTCGTCAACTGCAGCTTCAAGTCTTTTCACGAGGCCTAAAGTGAGAGAGCTAGGACTGAGGAGAGGAACCCAAAGCTCTGAATCAGAGGCCCGGAGTCTCTTTGAAGATCAGAGGACCGGATCTTGAGCTATGGAGCTCCTTATTGATACTCTCGCCTCAGAGTTCGGCCTGCACAGGCTCGGAAGGCCCTATTATTACCTAATGGGAAATGAGAGGAACCGGAAGGAAGCTCATTCTGAGGCCAGAGCCGCTCTAATCCTGCCAATTCCGATGAATTAGGCCTTCATCAAAAGTGGCCCTCCTTTTGAATGGCTCCCTCAATGGGCCCGGAAGTTTGCTAAACGCTATCTTATTATATCATGGGGCTCCGCCTTCTTAAGGTCAGGCATCGAAAAGATCACAGCTCTCAGCCTCAATAAATACGGCTATCAATGAGTGCATCGCATAAAAAATACAGAATTGAACCTTTAAATCTAGCCAACGTATTACATGTTAGCCTACAGATGTTAAATGGAGCACATCAAAGAGACGGGAACTGGCGGAATAATTTAATATGTACTAAATTTCAGGTATACATGTGTAGCCGTTTACGATCAATTTAATTTGGACTGATTGATATCGGTTAGGCTAATATTACGTACATATCGGCTAAATTAAATACTTGGGGGGCTAACGCCTTGCATTTAGGGCATGTAAACTGTAAATCTTTGACTTATATTTAATAGAAAGTTGCCTTTGCTCAACTTGTTACAAATGCAGGGTTGGCGTTCAGTGTCGGAGATGCAATCCATTAAAAGGCATGGAAGGGCGGAATCCCACTATTTCTGACTTATCAAGATGCCCTTTATTGTTCCTTTCCCTCACTACTTTCGTGCAAAAATTAGAGCTTTATACAGGTACAGGGGGCTTGTTTTGGCACGTACCTAATAAATAGGGATTTCCCCTAAAACTATTAACCTTACTTTTCTAAAAGTTCAAGGTAATCCAACAAGAACGGACTAAAGTTTTGGTTCCAACGTATATATATTCTCCTTCGCATAATTTATGTACAGGCAGTCTTCATATTTAATTATGTCAGAAACAAGCCGAACCCTAACAAAACTGAAACCTGGCCGGGAAACAAATGCTGGCGAAAAATTAATTATTCCGTGCCTAGAAAATAATTATTTTTACACGCTAGGTCACTCCATGCCCTTCAAGGCAGTACTAACTTACATAAATTAATATGTCCTCTTCATCAAGAGCTCTGGCACGCCCCGCGTCACCCAAATCCCATTTCTTACGCTAAATTGAGCGCCGAGTCAGCACGTAGCCTGATTTACGGGCGGCCAAATGTTTTATAGATTCCATATTAACCTGAGCGTTTGTAATAATAATAATTTTGGCGTGGGTCCATTACTTTGAGGATCCCAGGCCTCTTTTTCCGGCTCCTCTACTAACTCAATAATAACTGAAAACTGAAAGGAACTCAATTATGTATTATATGCATGCAGTAGTCCAGAGTAGGCTGCTGTATTACCTAAGTTTAGAATATTCCTGCTCCTGATTGAAGGGGCCAGGGGGCTTAATTAAATTAGAGCCCCTATGCCTCCTGCCTAGGTTTACATTGATGCGGAGGCCCGCAAGGTCTCTCGGCTCATCGATTCCGGTGCCGTTTGATGCAGGCAGGCATTTGAGGCTCCCGGCCTCTCCGTCCCGGCTTTCTAGAGAGCCAAGCTCCTGACCTCCGGGAGCGGGGCCCCGAACCCGAGAGCTACGCTCCTTCCATCTAAACTGAGGATTTACCATCTTTCCCGGACTCTCCGAACCTCTTGCGGTTAGAGCCCAAGTGGCTACAGGCTCCGGCATCTCTGGTACGGATTAGCCCGTATTAGCCCGTGTCCTGTATTCTGAGTACACGCTAAAGACTTTCCGGTCCACGACTTGATTTTCAGATTTGCAAGTAAGCTCAAGTTGGTTTGTGTGAGTTCGGGATTTGGGGATTTTGAGTCGGGGCTTTAATTTAGGCCCGGTAAAAGTTAGACTTCTCCCAATAAAAATACATTACCACGGATTGTAGTAAGTTACGGATTAAAAATGACTAAAACCTCGTATAAAGTATAAATCAGTAGAATCGTTGCTGCTACATATAATATTTTATCTCACGTAATACTAATAAAAAAAACAAGGGCATATTTCTAGGACTGAATAAAATAATAGCTATGACCATTCTTAAAAAATTTCAAGTAAGAAAATAGCTTTAGTAAAACGAATAATACTTGATTTATGAATTAATGTAAGTTTGCGGAGTGGTATACAAAAACGAGGACTCTTTCTGGGACAAGCTCAAATTACTTATTCATACATAGTTGATAATTTTATGTAAGAATCAATTAAAACTATTTTTGAAATATATTGTATTTGTAATTTGAATTTTGAATTGTTTCGCTATTTATTTTTACGATTCTTGGAAATAGTATGTACATTTGTATTACATACATACATACTATAAACACAAATCCGCAGATGCCGACTTTTTTCGAGGTCGAATTATATTTTTTCCGGGAATATCTGTAAGTAATCCGGTAAAGTATATTTTGTTACTTACATTAAGGTAGCGTTGCCGTGGACTTTGGACCCTGCGTATTGGCATGGGAAAAATTGGTACACGAGCCCCGTTCATATTTCTTCACTAATTGTAAAATAAACTGTACTATTTCATAGAACAACAGTGTGCCTACGTGTAATGCTTATCAAACTGGGCCTAAGTCACTGCTTAAATAGGTAAATTCAAGTCCAAAGAAAAAATATAAATATTTCTAAATTTCAATTAATTAATTAACTGGCTTAGAGCTTTAAGTCACATAATTTCCTAAGCACTAATTGTAGCCTGGAAATAGATCTTTCCAATGATGTACTGCTCATCATTCTACACCTTGGCAGTAAAATGTGGCTCGTGTACCAAATTTACCCATGCCAGTACACAGGGTCCAAAGTCCACGGCAACGCTACCTTAAGCAGAAATACTAAAGTGGTATAATATATTTATACTATAGTGCATGATGGGTTTATTTTATTAGTTCATACACTACATGCATGTCTGTACATTAGCGTTTTTCCACCAGTTATCTAACCATAATTAATAATCACAACTCCATGAATTTCTGGGCTTTAATTATGTATTGTATTATGGCTACCATTTAACGCATACCCTGAAAATCTTACACGTACCCATTTTCGTTGAAATCAGGTAATTGCTAACTTTGGGCCCTAAAAATATTTTCGCTTCCCCCTAAAAATCTTACACGTACCCCCTTTTCGTTGAAATCAGGTAATTGCTAACTTTGGGCCCTAAAAATCTTTTCGCTTCCCCCTAAAAATCTTACACGTACCCCCTTTTCGTTGAAATCAGGCAATTGCTCACTTTTACACCCTTTTCAATGAAAAAGCTCCTCTCAAATTGCGTAGCATACTTAGAATTCGTAAACAGTATTTATTCAATACAATTTTACGAAACTTTCACTAATTTAATATCCACGAACTGCCAACAATGTACTATGCATTTACTAGAAAGTACTATATATGTTATGAAAGAATGTTTACTCTAGTAAATGATAATTCTATATTGTACCTGAGTCCCTGACTAGTCCGACCCTGAATGCACACCAGGTGAACAGGGTCGTTACGGCCCTGGCCACATTTGTACCAAATTCAAAATCTTCTAAGCTTAGCTGAGTCTGGAAGCAGAGGATATTTCACTAAAATCTGATGCTGGCCTGGCCTGCCTGAGCCGAGCTATTCAGAGTTTAGTTCCTAAACAAAAGTTCTCCGGGCTTCATAATTGAATAATTAAAAGTTCCGTCATTAAATGCAGAAAGTGACAGTGACACGTGTTCCCACAGCAAACTTTAAGATCGTTAAATTAACCAACACCATAAACCGTTGTAAATGGGCATATCCACGTAGCGGAGCGCGACAGGAATATACGAAGTATTTTCATGTTGTTTGGTACTAAAAGGAATTAAGAAGGCTTTTTTTTCCAAACTATTTTATAACCTCTTGTGAATTACATGTATGGTTACGGATGCATTACGCCATGTGTTCATTAATACGGTGTCTGTTTGCATTTTTTATTTCATATAAATATGAAATAAGTTGAAAAGTATGACATGTGACCTTAGGTCAAGGTCAAAGGTTACATAATGCCTAGTAACCGTCTTCGACTTTTACTTACTTGGAAATGTGTATGAAAGAGTTTTATACCATGAGCATTTTTAATATGAACCAATTCTATAGATAAGATATTGTTTAAATAAGGTCAAATTTGACCTTGAGGAGAGGTCATGATGACCTCAGGTCATGTTTGCATTTCCAAATCCATTATGACCATCAGGGCCGCAGCGACAAATTTTGCGCCCTGAAAGCTACTTCAGTTTGGCGCCCTGCCGTAGAAAAAAATCGTCAAGT